>CAEFZY010078859.1:0-14731 GCA_903066815.1 Brachyrhaphis roseni
AGATAGATAGATAGATAGATAGATAGATAGATAGATAGATAGATAGATAGATAGATAGATAGATAGATAGATAGATATGCTTTTTTTCCTTATGAAGAAAATTATTGCAGAGTACATACAGAATAGTGTGGGCTTGTGATTTTCTGTGTAGGCATGTAGGTGCAAATGCAGGACCATGTGAAAATGAGTGTGGGCATGAAGGGATTGATCTGCTCACAGCAGCATTGTTGGTGGGTCTGTGCATGTGTGCCTATAGATGTTATAGATATTTACGTGTACGCATACATGGCTACCTTTAAGTCTTTGGCTCACCTTCTAGGCAGCACGTCCTCCAGAGGCCCGAGTGCGTCATAACCTCCTCGTTCTTCTTGCTCGTCTCGTTCTCGTTGGTGCTCTTGATCTTGCAGACGCCGCGCGAGTACAGCCAGTAGTCCGTCCCCACAGCGATGGTCATGAGGCTGAAGGCGGCAAAGGCCCCCACTGTGGTCAGCAGCATCTGAACTCCGCGGTCAAACACACCCATGTTGCCACATTCCACAAAAGGGGAGCCCCCTTTCCTTTTGATGTACAGGAAGTAAATATTTGTGAGTTTGCGTCGCCACGCCAGCTCGGAAAGCGGGGGGTGGGCTGCGTCGGGCGGACGACGGTAGCGGGGGACGGCTGGGGGGGCGGGGGAGTTAGGGGAGCTCGGGGGAAATCGTATGGTTGGTTTTTGGGGGG
Organism: Brachyrhaphis roseni; assembly: GCA_903066815.1. Taxonomy (NCBI): domain Eukaryota; kingdom Metazoa; phylum Chordata; class Actinopteri; order Cyprinodontiformes; family Poeciliidae; genus Brachyrhaphis; species Brachyrhaphis roseni. Next base: position 721 of record CAEFZY010078859.1, read on the forward strand.
GGACCGACACAAAGACGAAAAACAAAATAAAAAATTCGGAAGACGGTTAAGGTTTCGGGTGGATTTCCAGCTGTTTGACCCGACAAAAAGGGGGTCAAACACCCTTTGGCAATGACGGCAACAGCCTTAAGAGGTAAAGTTCTCTAAATTCTGAACTTCTGATGGCAGTAAGTTGCCCTACTCCGGAAATAAAAAAAGGCTGACCTAAAAACACGAGTTTCAGCAGATTCCACAAGAGACCTGGTCTGGGATCGGGGCCTACTTTGTTGAGTTTGAAGGCCTCTAAATGTCAAACTCTGAAGAAGGCCAAGATAATGAGGGGGATGGAGGACTTTGGCTGCTTCAGACCTAATTTTGGCTTTCTGAGCTAACTGAAGGCATCAGATACATTACAGTCCTCACAGCTTTAATGGCGTGGTAATGGAATAACGTACGTGGCACGAGAAGACGATCTCGCGCAGCGTATGCCTACTTTCTTACAGACCCAAACTTTCATGCACACACCTGTACATGCATGAGCACGCAGACACACACACAGTTTCAGTTTGAATTAATTGATACCGAAAAGGGATTAAGGGGGGAGTGGCGGTGGAGTGTGGTTAAGACATACACAGTTGGCGGCCTGGTTTCCTTCAAAATAACCCCCCCACCCCGAACCCTGAAAGAAACAGAAGCAGCGATCGCAAATGGAGAATGACACAAGACTAATCTGGTGTGATCAAAAGGATAAGCAAACTGTGTAGATTTATCTCGGGCATGATTTGGATAACCGAGCTGTAACATAACACATTATGGGGGAAGAGGGACGATGGAAGGCAGGCAAGACAGACAGGCAGGGCCAGGGGTGTATGAGGAAACTAGCACTAGATGTCTTGAAAGAAATTCAAAGTAGCAGAATCAAGCATTAATCAAACATCAATGGCAAAACCAAAGAAACAACGCAAAATATCAGCAAGTAACATGACTGCCATGGAACCCATTCCTTAAGAGATGATGGAGCATAAAAACAAGGAAGAGATGCCCCTCTCTCTCTCTAAAAAAAAAGGAAGAAAAAAAGAAAAAGGAGAGATAAACGAGAGAGAAGAAAAATACAGTTTGGAGGGAAAAAATAAACAAAAAATCTAACAACAGCCTGTTTAGTTCTGAAATTACGATCCCCAGTTTCCATATGTGGTCCCTAGACCTTTCTCCGGCAACAGCGGAAATCTGCTGTTAGGGCATCGGGGCAGCGGCAGCGACGGTACACCGTGGACAGAGGGGCGCATCCAGGCAGAGAGGCCGAGCATCACCGGTCATGCGGCCGCTCGCGGCTGGAGGAGAACACGGCGGAGACGAGCGAAGCTTTCCCGGAGCCCCGGAGCCTCTTCCTCCCGCATGAAAACAACCAATCCCGGCGCTCTCCGTTACGGCCAGCCGGAGAACAGCGAGAGGACGCAGACACGGCCACTAACTGTCATCCCGTCAAAATGATGAAACATTATCGAAAACGCGTTTTGTTTTTTCCCTTTTCTTTTGGAAGAGCTGGCGTGGCGCGACGCGTTTGTGTGCGCGCGAGAGACGGAAGGAGAGAGAGAGCGCGAGAGAGCGAGATGGGGGGGAAATCAAGTAGAGCAACACATCAATCCTTGGTTTCCTGGTTTCTCTTCTTCGCAGAGCTGAGATAGAAGTGGAGAAAAGAGAAGAGGAGGTGGAAGAGGAGGAGGAGGGTGAGGAGAAGGGGGTGGATTATGGTTTGAAGCAGGGGAGGGAAAAAAATCTACAGAGCGAGGAAGAAGCGGAGAGAGCGAGGAAGATGTGCGGCGCGCAGCGGCGGCGGCAGCAGCGCTGTACGCAAAAACAAGCGCCCCCACCTTCCCCTTAATATATAAACGAATAAATACAGACGTTCAAGCCTGCTTTCCAAAAGAAGACAAAAATCACATTTGACCATTTTTACAGCCACAACTTTCAGAATATTTGATCAGGAACTTAAGTGACAAAGCAGCAAAAATTGAAAGGAAGATCATTTTTCTTCATTCTGTTGCACATAAACATCTGAGAAGCATATTGATGCCGTCCGCTTCACTATGACAGCTAGTGCAGCAAAATGCCTTTAGAAGTTATCTAAATAGTAAATAGAGAGCACTTGGATGTGGTTTAGTGTTCATAAGATTGCAGCTGTTGTGTGAAGGTCTTAAGAGTCACGTTTATTTGTATGGCACATTTTAGCAACAGTGCCTTGCACCATAAAAACATAACACATAAAACCAGCAGTGAATATTGCATTTTGGCAGGACAAACACTAGTTTGACATTCCACAAATCTGTGGTTTCTGAAAAAGTGCTAAGAAAAAAAAAAAATTAGCCAAGTAGAATGATTCAGTTTGCCACAGGGGAGACAGAACAGATGAAGCAAATATTTAAAAGAAGCAAGAAGCATGAGAGCAACACAAAGTTCTGTGTTAGGGGAAAACTAACATCGCACATGACACTGAAAACACCTGTCACCGATCAGTTCGATACCAGGACCTTGTATTGGTATCAGACAATACCCAGTATCGGTATCACTATCAGTATCAATACTGCTACCGATACCAATACTTTTTTGAGTTTGATGTAATCATCAAACTTCTGACATTTCTGTGTTTTTTTATTATTTTGTTTTATGTTTGAACAAAATAATTAAAAGTTTATTGATTCCCACAAAATACTTCAACAACACAATTTGTTTGCATTTTTCCCAAATAAGCAAAGTGCAAAAAAAAAAAGTGATCCAAAAATCTAAACCAACATTTTTTTGAGGTAGAGTTGCAAAACTACGATACAAAAACAAAATAACATTTCAAGAGGGAATTTGTAACTTTAGTACTGATCTTATGTCAGTGTCGGTCTGATACCAATACCGATTTGGTATCTATATTATCGATATTTTGGATCGATTCACCCAGCTCTGCTTGAAACTGGGGCATGGAGTTATCTCTGAAAATACAACCAGAGATACAGTGAGCCGATTTGGAAGCTCCACAAAACAGGGGCCCTTTTTTGCTCCAGCCTCTTCCATGTTGGCTCCCATAGCTTCACTTTCCCTGCTGCATGTGCGACTCCCAACGTCTTACCTCCTAACAGAAGACATTCCTCCTGACGGGGATCAATAAGGTTATCAGAGGGGAACCCTTGTTATCAGAGGTTATGATTTTTTTTTTCTCGCAGGCTGCTGTGTATTATAATTTCCCTGGGAAGGGGAAAGGGAGACATGTTTAATGAAAGGCGGGGAGCGGCGATCGTAAAACACCTGACTGAGCTGTTAGAGGGTCGGGCGGCTGGGACCGAAGCAGATGTACGAGGCCGTAAAAGTCACCGATCCGTGGTCTGTACGTCTGACACGCTCTTCTGTTTCACATCCACTCGCCGCTCTAGAAAGACAACGAACCTTTACGCTGTCACAGCTACACGCAGATTTATAGCTAGTTTTTTTGTTTGTTTGGGGTGATCTTGAAGTTAATTTACTTAAAAACGCAACTTGTTTTTTGAGGTTTTAAAGTTTTCTAGCGAGCTTTCTGCATTCTGTTTTTAATGTCGGACACTTTTAAGCAAATTGCTATTTATAGAATTAGCAAAAAATGACATGTTTAGTTTTGTTATGACGGTTTGATGCTGCTGCTGCTTGTTGGTGCTGCTGAAGCGGGCAGCTCCTGCGGTAGGTGGAATCCTGGCAGCTGTCTCCCTCTTGTGATAGGCTGCACTGCTGCTACATGTTCACACGGATAAGCAGAGACACAGAAACAAGTCACGCTAACACAAAGATACCGGCCGATCTTTCCATAATTAATTGCTTCAAAAATACTTTACTAATCATGGAGGGAGATTCAATTTTCTTCAAAGACTCGCGGATTCTACAATCTCCTGCAGCAGTCAGTATTGCAGTGGTTCCAAAGAACCCTCTGTCTGAAGACAGATGTTCAGAGTAGTTCATAATTGGTTAAAATATTCCGTTGTTTAATGATTTTGTTGATATTTGCTGAAACTTCTAGGCAAAGATAATGGTTTTGATCAAAACTAGAAATTTATAACATTTTTGTTCTTACAAAAAAAGAAGGGAAAAAAACCCATCTTGGAACACCATGAATAAAAATGCAGCTCTCGCCAACTTAACGCAATCCAACACAGTTTATCCACCAGATAGAAACTGTGATAGAGGCAAAGTGTCTGTCAGAGGAAGTTCTAAAAGACAAACATGGTGTTTGCATATCGATGATCACTTCAAGCGTAAGAACCACAAAGAGAAACGTTTTAACAAAACATAAATGATTTAAGAAACAGATCTCTGTAGCAGCTCTGGACACCTAGAACTAAAACCTTATAATATAGGTCTGGACTTTGACTGGGACATTCCAACATGTGAAACGGTTTTCTCTAAACTATTTTATTTTGGTGCTGTAGAATCCGTCACAAACTTTCTTCCATTATTACCCTCTATCTTACTTTCTAATACAATAATGCTTTATTATCACCATGCATCGTTTAACTTAAAACGTTGCCATCAACATGTTTTATCCCACTCTGGGGGATGACGTGTTCAGGGTCACCTCCGGTGTTTTATCCTCCACATTGTGTGTTGCATTTTAGCTAAAAAAAAAAGAATTACGTTTTCAACTCAAACAACCAGATTACCAGATTAATCTCACATTTGTAGAACTCATGACCAACAGATTTGCTCACAGAGCAGCAGTTTGTGACGGTCAGAGAGGAACGGGGCAGACTGGTTTATGATGACACAGTTCAACAGCAGGTCATCACAACCGGGATGTGGGGAACCAACTGAGCGTTTTCAACATTAATACTAAGGCTTGCTGTGGCATTTAAACTGCGTTTCCCTAAGAAACACCTGCTGTTCCAAAAAGAACAAGTTGGATTAATCGCTATAATATCCTAACTTGTAGTTTTTGTTTACAGTTTTAACGTTCCAATGTTTTTACCCTTTAAATTAACTCCTCAAAATAAATGACTAAACAACGCAAGTTCCTAGTTGCATATCTATTCTTTACATACTTTACTTTTAACCAATCAGATCTGTCCTAAAGACAAAGCGATTATTAAAAATTGAATTATTCATTCTGTTTTTTTCTTTTTCTTTTTTCTTCATCTTAAAGGAGACTGAACTTTTGTCAGACGAGACTTACCTAATTGGATGACGCAAATCATTTAGCCTAATGAAATTTCACGCACCGACTGAATTGCAATTAGGGCCCCGGACGGCTCGACGGGCCGCAGCCGACGCACAGAGAGCGACAGATACTAACAGCTCCTGGAATCCAGTGACGCAGAACGACAGAGCCGGAGCCGTTTATGCGGCTGTGGTTGGGTGGGAAGAGCGGAGGGGGAAACGGTCTCCATATTGGCTGGTGTTCCTCTTCCTCCGGGGTCTAGAGGACATGTTTAACATTCTGCTCGACTCCTCCTCCTCCTCCTCCTCCTCCTCCTCCTCCTCTTCTCATCCAGCCACAGCCTCAGGTCCCTGCTGCACTCTGGTTACTGATGGCCAGAGATGAGAGGAGAAGCACAGCAAATCCCTTCATCATGACCACCGCCACATTGTTGCGGCATTGTTGTGTTCTCCTCCTACGAGCGCGGAAACCCGACGGAGGATTTGGTTTTTCTCTGCTTCTGTTTATTCAGAGCTTTAAAATCTCTTTGTCCATTTGAGAGAATCGAAGTCTTGAAATTTGTCTTGAATCGAAATTTGTTTTTCTATCACTTTTCTGAAGTAGTGATGAAAAAAAAAAAAGGAAACATACTTGTGACTTTCCAACTGTTGCACCTGCCTAGTTTTGACCTTCTGGTCTGTATAGGGGAAAAAAACTCTGTATCTGAAATCAAACTGAGGATCAAATGTCAAACAGAACATCGATAAACCAACCAAATACAACCAATGGTGTCGATCTGCAGAATATCTGTGTCTATATCTTTATACCTACAGCCACTGCACTGAACCCCATTGAAAACCTCTTGGTTATTCCACCAAATATTGATTTCTGAACCCTTTCTGAGTTAAAGCGTTAGTGTTGTTGTTTCTAAATGAATATTAACTTTTCTTTGCATTACTTGATGCATCTTTTTCATTATTTTGACCATTTCAAATTTTCTGCACATAAATATAAAATTTTTGCTTGGAATTTCAGAGACATGTTGTCAGTAGATCATAGGATAAAAAGTACAACGTTAGTTTTACTCAAACATAAACATGTAAAGAGTAAAGTCAGAGAAACTGATCATTTGCAGCTGCTGTGTCTCTTCATTTTTCCCAGACCCGTGTATCCAGGGCCGGTGCTTGCCATTTAAATTTCTCTGATACAAATTTAGATTCTCAAAGCTGTTAGTTAAACCTTCAGTACATTTAGTACTTTAGTCATTTGTGTTCGTCATTGTAGCAGTTTTTCATTCCTTCCAACAGATTACAAATCCTTTTGGACATGTCTCAGTTGTTTCCGTGCTGCTTTTTTTCTTTTTTTTGTTGCATCATTTGGTCATATTCTGTCAGTTAAAATGAACTATATCAATTTACAATAAAAATAAGTATTTACAATAGTCGTCATTTCATTGCTTCAGTCACTATAAGCCAAAATGTTGAACTGGTTCTCAAATTGTATGTTATTTTTTCCTCCTCATTCTTTCTAGAACAACTCCCAGCAGTTTCTCACTCCTCACCAACATCATCAGCTGATATTGTTCACTGTTGTGCGCAGCTTCACCCAAATAGCATTTCTCCTTTGGTTCTAAATAAAGAACCAAAGGAGAATAAGTTGGCACTTTGCTTCTGCACGACGCCACGAACAAATTAGAATTGCAAAAGACCATGTGAAGTCGAAAAGCGAAGCATCATGTTCAGTGTCTGCTTCTCATTTACCTCACTTACTGTAACTGTAGATTTTACAGGAGAGTTATGGATTCAACATTTTACAATCACACAAAACTTTTAGGAACTGCGTGACGCTTTGTGAGCTCCGGTGGAGCCACAGCTGGTGCTACTCTGGATTGTATAAACCTGCGCCACCCACTGGACAAAGGGAGCAACAACAGCCTCAGCTTTCTGCTCCATGTTACCACTAAACGTCCGCTAGCAGTGTGCTACTGATCGCTAACAGCTACTGATATTAAGCAGGAGTTTGTTCACCCAACCAAGTCCCTACATCCAGTGTGTGGCACAGATTGCCACATTGGCACACCTGCTAGAATGAAACAAACGCATCCAGTACAGCACTTTCATTCTATTGGCTGAGAGGTTGCCAGGCGACGGTGCATTTTTGTTCCAGTAGCAAGCAGAGATTGTTTTTAGTACAAGCGTTACAAGTTTTGAGAAGAAAGACATGAAGTCCTGCTTTCAAAATGAAAATGTAAGCAAAGGAATTAAAAGTTTTAAGAACAAAAGACATGAAATCTATTCTATGGTTAATAGAATAGTAACTAGTGAGTCAAGCCTGCTCGCAAAATTCATCATGAGCAAATGTACTTTGATTCTATTTGTTATTTTGTACTCATTCGTCATGTTTTGGCCTCTGAATTCCTCTAGAAACATGAATAAATGCTTTTTTGGCTGTCGTACACTAACTAGCATTAGTTAGGAAAATGAGCAGTGCGTGCTACGTCTGTCAGTCTGTGGAGCTGAAAGTCAGTGAGGACAGACCCTCTTTCTTTTTTAGGCCTGAGTGGCATTTTACAGGGAAAAGAGGAGACAGTTAGTGGAAAGGAGGCTGCAGAGTGAGCTTTGCACAGGAGCAGCTGCTCTGCATTTTAGATTTAAAGTGCTTTAATTTATGCAGGTCTATGAGTATTTCAACAGCTCTCATACAGGAGACCTGTTTGTGCCCGTCTCATTTAGGTCACCGCCGCTCCTCTCTCTTCTCCCGCCGCCGTTTCATCCGTCTTTGTTCTCTCTTTTTGTCACATTTCGGTCTTGCCTTCCACCGTCTTGTTGTCGCACAAACAAACGCCTTTTCCTCCTTCCTGGGCCTCTTGACGCCTGAGGACGAACCAGGGTGTCCTGTTCCTCGCGCTCTCATCGGGAATCTAAAGTTTGCAGGAATGACTCGCAGTTACCCGCTGCAAACTGGCCTACTTCAAAAGCATCCCCCCCCACTCCCGTCGTCTCAGCTTCGTTGCCACCAGCTAAGTGAAAACCAGACGGATCGAGACGACAGTTTGGTATAAATACTGCGGAGAGGGACCAGAACTGCACAGGTTTGGATATGCAAGGAGCTAATTAACATTATTTCATAATCCAAAGTGGTCTTGTGTGTATTTTCTTATTTTGACACGAATCGATCAGAAACTGCTTGTTAAAGGTGCATTATGTAACTTTCATAAAAATGTTTCTTTTTCCATATTTTTTAAAACTGTCACCATATCATGACGATATGTTATGAGACAGTTTGCGAAAACATCGATCTCATTCACCTCCTCCCTGAGCTACTGTTGCCGTCTGAATACATGCATCAAAAATAACCAATCAGAGCCAGGAGGCGGGTCTTAACTCTGTCAATCAGTCTCGTGTATCTCATGCTAAATGTGCTAAAGGAAGAGAAACAACTCACCGCTACAGTAGAACCGTTTATCTGTCGTCATCTGTGGCCATGCTGATTCAACAACGGACTGTTAGTTGAAGCCTAGGCAACATGGAGGTGATGGACAGCACTAAGACCCGCCTCCTGGCTCTGATTGGTTGTTTCTCATTAGGATTGGGAGAAGGCAGAGGAGCTCGATATCTTTTTTTTTCCTCACAGATTATTTGCCTCATACCATTCTGTAGCAACAAATATGTAAAATAAATAAATAAATAATTAGCATTAATGCAGATGTAAAGGACTTCTTGTTGGAGTAAAAACAAATAAAGCCATTTTTTAAAATAATTTAATATATAGTTAATATTTAAAACAAACTTTTCAGTAAGGCACCCTGCTCTTTGTGGTGGTTCAGAATCAGACCCATATAGTGTTGGGGGAAAAAAAAATCTAATTAAGCCCATTGCTCTTCTTCCCCCTTTTTCCTTTGTTCTCATTATCTGTGGTAGCGCCTAGTTCAATCATTTATACATTTACTTTTTAGCGCACGTTGCGAAATTAGGGCATCTGTAAGAAGGCAGGAAGGCTGCACAATGAATTTAAGTAGGTCAGATATGGAGAGCATTTGGTTAGATTTATACAAAGCAGAAAACTACAACGATTCTCTATCAGGACTCTTTTGCTTTTTTTAATGCAGGAGTGTTTCTGTATCGCTTTATGTCAGGAAACCTCTAACCCCTAAATCAAAATCTTATGATAGAAAATGTTAGGTACGACAAAAAGTATCTGTCTGTTGATAACCACACCACTGACTTCTCTTTACATTAAAAGTAAATAAGACATCTATCCAATAACTTTGACTCAAAAGGAGACATTGGTTTACCCAAACCAGCTTTTATTTAATGTTATAAACTTGCATAAATAAAGGAACAGAGCGATCAAAATCCTGATCTTGTTGCTGAGAGTCAGCCACATTTTTTTAAATCCCTTTTAAAGTTTTGGATATACAGTTATTTACATTTTCTATTTTCTTGATTTAATTAAAATATTGCATCTTTCACATATTGTTGAACAAGTCGAATAAATTCACAATCTCAACTTGTTTATATATTTTAGTTTTCTATTCAAAAGCTAAACTAATAGGTAGTACTATGAACATATTATATATTATTACATATCTACTACATATATATACATGTATATATTCTAAATTTATTATTATATTATATGATAAATTATGATATATATATAATGTAAAGCTCTGGGAAAAATTAAGAGAAATGATCAGTTTGTCTGATTTTACTCTTTACAGGTTTATGTTTGAGTAAAATGAATATTGTCCTTTTATTCTGTGAACTACTGACAACATGTCTCTGAAATTCCAAGCAAAAATTTAGTATTTATTTGCAGAAAATGAGAAATGGTCAAAATAATGAAAATGAAGTAGTGATCTCTGACCTCAAATATTGAAAAGAAAACAAGTTGATATTCATTTGGAAACAACAACACTAAAGAGTTCAGAAATCAATATTTGGTGGAATAACCAGGAGGTTTTCAATGGGGTTCAGTGCAGTGATTTCTTTCCAGATGTGTGTGAGTGTGTGTGTGCGTGTATCTTGGCCCTTGAGTGCTTTTGAGTTGACTATTTGTCCTGTGTGACAAAACGCTTGAACGAAACTGGAATGATTGCTTTTACGTTTTACTTTCTGTGGTGGATTGTCTCTGAAACTCTGATCTCTAAGGTGAGCTCCTTCCCCATCTGAGGGGATAATGTATTTTGGTTTGTTTTGATGGCACATATGCATATTTCTGGTCTTATCACAAACCAAGACAGAAATCAGCCTTAATACAGCCTCTTTCTTTTCTTTCCCTTCCTTCTTTTTCTCTCTTCTTCTTTTTTTCTGTTTTTGTTTTATTTCCTTTCTGTCTTTGTTCTGTTGTCTTTTCTAATTTCCTTTCCTTCCCTTTCTCTGCTTTCCTTTCGCCTTGTTTCCGCTGCGCAGACACATCTGTCTGACCTTCAGTTGAACAGATCCCAATCACACCTCAGAGTCAGAAGCCTGCAGCTGCCTGTGGATGATTGGTGGCACATTATTTCTAACATTTTGATCTTCCTGGCAAATGTATAATTTAGGATTTCCCTGGAGTGTTATTAATTGAAGCAAAATCCAGTGCTGCTCAGAGTGAATCAGATGCAGATTGTTAATCATGACAGCTTCATTTGCCATTTCGACAGTGGAGTATTGTAAGGAATAGTCAATATTCAGGTCCACATAAATGCTCACCATTAACTTTGTTACAAGCTCTTGTAAAATTATAATGAACATAAAGGTAAATTAAAAGGAATTTGCTCATAGTTAGGCATCAATATCCACCAATAATTTCTGAGGATCTAACTGAGCATGTATGATATTTAGTTCTGCAACTTTTCAACTAGTAATATTCTCCACAATATTCTTTTTACTTTAAAACTTACCTTTAAATCGAACACCCAGTTTCTTTAAACTAACTCCCTCCAATTTTTTTCATTAAAAAAAAGTTCTTATCAGTCTAACACCATATTGTTCTCCATAAACTACCATCATTATCGAGACACTTTTCAAAATAAAATCACTTCCTGTTATACTTACTTAGAATTTTCGTATTCACCTCACATTTTATGTTGTTTTTGTTTTTTTTTAACCATCATTAAAACAACAACGTGTGGACCACTGCTTTAACTTGACAGCAAAGGCTTAAAACACAAATGTAGTACACAATTTCTAAATAATCCTGTGATGAATTTATGTCATGCTAATTAAGAAGAAGAAAAGCCTCTTGTTTTAATGTGCTATGTTGTAAAGAAGGGGAGAGTAGCTGCTTTTGTACGTTTTCCATTACAAATGCAAAACTTCATCAATATAATATAAAAAAAACCCCACAAATTTGCAATTTCGCCATTTCAATTAAATTAGAAACAAAATTAAAAACACACAAGAATCAGATTGTCCACACAATAAATAATTAAAAACATGTCACGCTGTGATCCTCCGACTACTTCCTGTCTTCTTCGTCTTTTCCGCCAGTAGTAACATCCTGTTGTTGATCATGTGACTCGTGTAAATCAATTTCGATAATGCCAAAAAAAACAAACCTTATCCATAGAACCGAATCTTTTTTGGTGCTGTAACCTTTCGTTATCATAAAACGAAAGGTTTTCGAAATTGCCGCGTTTTCACGAAGCGGATTTATTTTTCGAAATGTTAAAATGCGCAAGCATCTGGTCACTGGAAACAATAAACTAATGACTCGATACCCGACTTAATTCCGGAGACAAAAAAATGAATTGTGAACACGGCTGGCTCTAAAACCGTGGAGGACATGACAACATAAAACATTTCACCTGTTGGAAATTTAAAGAAAACAGGAAGCAAGGAGGAACTCCACTCAGTGAACTGAAAGGTGGGCAGTGCAGCTGTGACCACGACATTTTTGCTCCATTGCGGGAGAAAGTGTGGCCCAGTGGTGAAATGTTCATAAAGGCAGGCCTTGTTGAGTTTAAAGTTGACATCTCAGCTTCAACGTCCTTCAGTTGAAGTCTGGCCTCACCTACTCCTTGTCTCTCTCTCTCTGTTTCTTCGTCCGTCTCTCTCCGGAAGTTAAAGGGCTAGTCAAGCCTTATTAGAATGCAGAGGAGGAAGGCTCTGCTGCAAATTGAAAACATATTGATTCTCCTCATGCTTTCAGGCAGAAGAGGCAAAAGAGAGAGGTGGAAGAGGGAGATGGACAGGAGCAAAATGAGAGAGAAAGCCTGCTGGAGGAACAGAGTCTCCCAGTTTGGGTCGCTGCTATATTTCTATAATAAATGCACACAGGCGCGGTTTCAATTTGTAAAAGAGCCATCCTCCGGATTCGAAGCGCCAAGTTTGGCGAGAATATGCGTGGATTGACAGTTTGTGTTTGCTCTTTTATTATTATTCTTTTTTTTTTTCTTTTTCCATGTGAGAGCACGCTGTCATGTCCGGTTGAGGTGGCGAGAGGCCGCAGGATTCCAATATGAAAGGACAGCGCATAACCCGTACAGATGTGCTGACTGCACAGTTTCCATGGGAACAAATCTACCCCACCCACCCACCATCTTCACCACCACCAACACCAACGCTCCTCGTTGCAAAACCCTGACGAGCTCATCTAACGCTCCCCGCTTCGTCTGCATGTGTGTCCAGCAGTTCCTGGTTCACTTCTTACATCAGCTGCAGCTCAGGCCTGTCTTCTTCCAAGTGTTCATATGAAATGTTTGTGCATATGTGAGTGCGTGTGTGTGTGTGTGTGTGTGTGTAAACATCAGTGTAGGTGCAAATGCTTGTCTTCTTCTTTAATCAAGGATGAAGCAAAAGACAGGGCAGCGTGGGCGAATTTGCCAAGGCTGTCGCTTTTAGGAGCAGGATCCGTCCGTAAATCCACAACTACAAATAAATTGTTTTGGATGCGTGACGTTGTGGAACACTTCAAAACAGAAACCTGTTCAGCATGTCTATAGGAATATAACTGATATAAGCAAGCTACCATAAAGGACATCGTGATAATCCAAAAAATAAATAAATAAAATGATAGAAATCTTGTATTTTGAGTAAAAGCTGCCATCTTGTGGCTGTTTGCTGAAGTGTTGGTTCTCTCTTGTAATTTTTTTAAATACTTCTTCTACTAGTGCAACTTTCTCCTTGCAGCTCCCTGATCCAAAAGTCCTCAGTTGGAGAACCATATATGCATACTTATGTATGGAATAAAGATGTAAACGTGTATGTTTGTAAATCATTACTCTGCATTGTTGTGTAATCGGTATGTGAGTTATTTTCCATCATTGTAGCCATAGCATGTCTTAGCCAGCACATGAACAATGACAATTTGTGCACATTAGCATAACAGTAACATTCGTATTGTGTATATTTCTATATCGTATGCTGTTTATTTGCTGCTTAAAGATTTAAAGTCGGATGCGTTCTCCATTTTGTTGCCTCTAACTGGTAACAAAAGTTTCAGAAGTATTTTTTTAAACAAACCTGGTCAGAGGCAAGTTTCATTAGTGTCACATTATTAGTAGATTTTGTGTGACTGTTTAAAATTTCAAATCAATTTCCTGATTCTGTCATTAACATTATTCCTTTAAAGCAATAATATTGTTTATAGAATGGCATAAATGGAAACCAGGTTTTTTTAATCACTAACAATAGTCTAATAATTATAATAGTATAATTTGACTAAGCTAATTTTAAAACTGTGAAAAATAATGTAAGGCAAAATATGTCATCTTTGCTTTTACTAAAATTGTAATTAGGCATCAAATAAATAAATAAATGTTAAATTCAATCCAACCATATAGCCTAGTTTTTATACATGGCGTAAAACTTTTAGTTATTCTAGAATCTATCTATCTATCTATCTATCTATCTATCTATCTATCTATCTATCTATCTATCTATCTATCTATCTATCTATCTA
>CAEFZY010078861.1:0-19289 GCA_903066815.1 Brachyrhaphis roseni
ACTTATACTCCGGTGCGACTTATATATGGATTTTTCTTCTTTATTATGCATTTTATGGCTGGTGCGACTTATACTCCGGAGCGACTTATAGTCCGGAAAATACAGTATTTGTTTTAGTTCTCTTTTAGACTTTTGATTGACTGATCAGTAGGACTTGTTTTTTGTACCTATAATAATGATATTTGTTGATAATTCATATAATGTTGTTGTCAGCATATGACAACAGCAACAACACAATTCTGAATTACTATGGAACTAAATATTGTGACCAAGTACTGAAGATTAACTTTAAGAAGATCTTTTTTTTTTTTTTTTTACGTTTAGGAATGTTTGTCTTGTTCAACATTTAGTCATGTACACATAATAATGCATTTATTTTTTTTAATGAAATAATCAGTTTTGATACTAATAGAAATCTAAAACTGTCAAAAGCAACAATGTGGATAAAAGTGGAATGTAAAATAAAAAAGATGAATTGAACAAAAGAAAAAAGTTCTCTCTCCCCTTTTAACAATTATTCTTACTTATTTATTTGGAGAAACTCTGAAAAACTACATGGTAGCCCATTTTAGGTTATGTATCTAAACTCTTCCTGGCCAATCCTGTTATTGGTTTAGTTAAGAAAGCAGGGTTTTATGATGGGTATTGACACAGAACTGGGTTAATGTAATTAATGTGACAGTAATTAGAAAGCAGGGGGTTAAAAAAGAGCTTCACAATGTATCAAATCACATTCATTATTGTAATATCAGTGTTTCCAATTTTGAAGTTGCAAAGGATTTGAATCCGAATATTTAATAGGATTCTATATTCAAATGTCATACATTCACATTTTGCATATTGATAACATATCCTTTAGCAATCCCAGTGGGCTTAATAAATAGCCCAGCCGTGAGGTGGTGTGACTCATGGTCTGTAAAAACAAGCCAGTTGTTTTTACAGACCAACTTACTAACTACTAAGTGTGTCAAGAATATCTCTGTTATATCCCTGAATGACACTAACAGTCGATATCATATTGAGTAACTGTAGTAGGTACCATAAGCCAGGTTTATGTGCAAGCTCAAGTAACACATACATGAAAAGTAAAGACGAAAAGAACGGTTTCCGAAGTTAATATGAGAATTTTTACACTTACAGAAGAGGCAATGTAAAACACAAAATCCTTTCACTAGTTTTTATACCAACATGTTTTTAAATCATCAGCTTTCTAAGTGGTTGAAACTGAATGATTTATTTAGCATATCTGCTCTTTTTTAGAAAAAAAAAAACACTTGCAGACAGAAGTATTTCCAGTTTGTTTCTCATAAAACTCTAAGAGATACTGAAGACAGATGACACCCCCTCCAATACTCAACTATGCACTAAGATCTATCTTAAAAAAACATATTGGATGTTAGCTGCAATTATGCTTTTGTTAATTTTGTACCTTATTACCGCACCACTTTCAGAGCAAGTTAGGTTTCTACAATGAGTTTCCATGGTGATACCCCGTGGTAAGGAACCGGTTCTGCTGCAATGAAATCCTGGGGTTAAACTAGCAGCTGCATCACTAAGCCAGTAATACCACTTTATATTATATATCCCAGGACACCTTAACTTTTGGTGAAATATTATCTCTCTTTTACACACATTTGGTGCTGAAGATCCTCAGTAGCCTTTATTCTTCTAAGGTAGTTTGAGTTTTCCTTTGATATATTAGATTTTAGTTTGATTCATCAGTTTCCAGCCGAAAGCATCTTGGTCCTGACAAGTATTCTGTGACTTGACAGGACTGTGGTGTTGTTTTGGAGGAGCTGTCCTTCAGTCGACCACAAAAATATAATTTGCTTCCCCATAGAGCTACTGCTGACACTCTTGACAATTGTTAGGGGGGTAATTCAAGAGAGGCTTAATTTGAAAGCTGGCTGAGGAGCTTTGCACTTCCTTTCAAAGGTGTCTTGACTTTATATTGTTTTGGTCTATTTAGTGTCTGCAATACCAGCCCAACCACAAGTATACATATTTATTATATGAGGAGAATTTTAGCTATCAAATTAATAGTCAACATCATCTTAAGCAAACTTCTCTGTAGTTCAAACACAACTTTAGTAGAATGAATATGAATGGCAGTTCTGTCATTTTCAAACCATTAAAGTATGCTTCTCACAAAATTCTAATGAGCACATATTCTTTCTCAAATCCAAACGCTCTAAGATGGCACAGTAAGCAGAGGACAGATACACTCGGATACCTTTGTCAGCTCAACTCAGCAGGATGTAATGATATTGATGACAGAAAGTCATCACGGAGGACATGTACCACAGCAGGAAATGTCTTAGCTGAAGCATGCTCATTCTGTACTCATCAATTCTTTAGCAACCTGCAGTCACCTCCTACCTCCCCTCCCCCTCTTGGGTACAGCAACATGCCTTACACCTTTGCTCTTTTTGCATTTACTTTCCTTGTCTCTGTTGTAGACACAGACAATAATTCTTGCACCTTGTGAGACCAGTTGTATTTAAAATATTTCACTCACAACTGTGAGTGCAGATGAATCCAAAATATGTAGTACTATGATATGGAGGGGAAAACAAAAGCAGCATGTGTGTTTTGTCTTTGGTAAATGCAATATTGTTTTATGGTGAAATATCCAACCAGTGTCAGCTGTGTGGAAATTGAAAAGTTGGTTAGGTTACAGTATCCATGTCAAGAAGGACAGCAGGGTGACACAAAAGGTTTTCTTCTCGTTATATGATCTGCTTTTGAATATTTTACCTCAGCAAGAAACACAAGTACAAGGCATAGTATAAATCCATGTCTTAAAACCGCAAATAGAGTTCACTCTAAATGTTCAACTAATGACTTTACATTAAGGTTCCAATTTTCAGACTTTTGTAAAGCTATGACTTGCCAAGATACAGATTTCTCTTTGAGAGCTATAATTAATATTTAAGTATTAAGTACCTGTCAAACATTTAACTGATTCACAGTTTCCCCCAGAAAATTTGCCAAGCGCGGTGGTAGTGGCGCTAACATCTTTCTTACACAGTAAAAAAAACCCAAAGAAGTGTTACACCAAAAAGTATTGTTAATATTGATTTTCCTGTAAGGTGCTACGATGGATTCACAGACAAGAAAACTATGTGTCATGAGCATGGCAGATCAATGTTTAGACAAGTCAACCTAAAGATTTTTGAATTCCAGTCACCATCTGAGCAACTGGTGCCTCCCAACACCAGAGTCGCTGAGTTCAAACACAGCCTGCATGGTTTAAGACAAAAAGCACACTATGGCCCTTCTTTGTTCTATTTTGCCATCTGCTCTATGTCTCCACTGTCACAGTAAAGTGGACTCTACAGTTTCTTACATGAAACTGCTGAAATGTGCCATCAAATGCATTCTAAGTAAACAGCCCTCTAAAACATGACTGCAGCACAGCCATAGCAAACACCTGCATGTTTTACTTACTCTCCACTGGTATGCATAATTCACGTGAAAAGTGACATTGCATCATAAAAAAGATGCCTATAAGAGCGGTGTAGTATATGCAAAGAACATCTTGGTGGAATATTTGCATGCACATTGGATTTTATTGTCAGATGGAATACTGGCTCAGTTGTCACAGGTCTTTACTGAAATACTTCAGGGAGTGTTGAAATTTTCCAGTTTTTCTGGTCTCCGCCTATAATGTATCCTATTTTTTAAAAAGTGGTGAAATTATTCATTATTATCTATTGGATGTGCTTGACAAGAGAATTTCTCAAATATATTTTTGTAAAATAAAACCAGAGCAGTAGTGATCAGCTTATCCCTTTGGGGTATTTATGTATTAAATATTAAGGGTGACAAAGAGATTTTCAGAAACCGACTTTTTAGTTGATTATCTAACTACAATCTTAATAATTTATTCTGATTAAGGAAAATGTCATCACCAAAAAATTTACAAAATATAAAAATATGAAGCTTGAAATGAATTGGAAACAAAAAGCCATCCAGTCTATCTTGTAATTGGTGTCTTGGGTCTCAATGAGACAACAAATAAAGCAAAAGAATAAAAAAAAAAAAAAAAAAAAAAATTCCCTCACTAAAGACTTTTTGACCTATGTGATCTATGAAAGGAATGCTGCGACAAATTACCTTTTGTCTGATGTTTTCCAGTTTGTGGACAATTTCATTGATAAACCATAAATTGTACATTAAACTACATTTTTAAAACCAAAATAATCTTAGAGGTAATATAAATAAATGGGCACATGCTTTAAAAGATTTTTGTTAGCTAAAAAATATATTAAAATGAAACAAAACGTTAACCTTAACTATGCATTCATTTGATCTCACAGCGGTGTATTTGACTCTTTCCTGTCTGACCTAAACTGTGACCCTAAATGTAGGTATTAGTGTAGTTAATTTTATTTTTTACATACTTGCTGAATCTGTTACTATGTTGTGACAGTATGGTATGAGATGGATAATCTGTGAAAAAATCGATCTCTGCCACCTAATTGCTGAGCTATTATTGCTGTCTGAAGAAATGCACTGCTCTGAAGTTGACCCAAATAAAAGCAACCAATCAGAGCCTGGAGGAGAGTCTTAGTACTGTCAATCAATCTCAGATACTCGCTGCTAAATGTACTAATGGTGGAGAAACAACTTACCATTACACGAAAACCGTTTATTTGTTGTGATTGGTGGCAATGCTAATTAGCTTGAGTATTCATAACAGGTTGTGCTAGCTGCAGTGTAGCGGAGAGCAAGGAGGATAGTGGCTCTGATTGGTTATTTCTTGACAGCACTGCTCTGGGAGAAGGCAGAGGAGTTTGATTTTTTTCACAGCTTATCTGTCTCATACCATACAGTCACAACATAGTAACAGTTTCAACAAATATGTGAAAGAACCTTTTTTTATTTGGCCCAATTATTGTTTTTTTTTATTTTTATTTATCTCTATTCCAATCTGACAGGTAAAAATTCCATAAATTTCCTCTAACCTTCCCCACTCTCTGTAGGTGTCCATGTCCCCTGCTGAGCAGAAGAGAGTCAAGCTGTTCAACTGAATATACAAGTGAATTAACAACTCTACAGCCTGGCAGGTGTCTCATTAGAAATATATTAGGGCTGTTATCAGTAACCCAGCACTCCCTAAATGTCTATAGCTGTGTACACGTGTGTTTGAGACAGAGCCTTTCAAGAGGGATAGAGAGTGTTTCTGTGTTTGTGTACGCACAACGCTGGTAATTGGAGCTGTGTTAATTCAGTGCAGCAGTGATGCAATCCAGAGACTGAATGTATTCATTTTCAGACCTCGCATTTATTTTTGGCATGGAGTGCCTCTCATGCAGCTGCATCTGAAAAGTGAAACGATTAAAAGTGTCCCGAAACTTTCCTGAGTCGGCAAGTGACTAATTAATATAGCACCAAATTAAAGGTCTGAGCTGTGACAAAGATTTGAGAAAAAGAAACTCAATCTGAAGACAAAATAATACTTCCACAATGAATAAGTCTATGAGCAATTTATTCCTCTGTAAATGTATCCATTAAAATGACAAAAAACAGCTTTAAATTATTTCTATCATAGAAGCCAAAAAGCGAGTGCAGAATTTAGTGAAAGTTTGTAATTCATGACATATGTTATGCTTAACAGGTTCAATTTGTGTACAAACTACTTTAGTACTGTAGTGCACAAATTAAAGTGAAATACATTGATATTGTGTTGTACTGCTGTTAGAAGTTAGTAGCTAGAATGTTCTAGGAGGGAATGTCAGCATAAAATATCCTTCTGAGATAAATTGATGCCTTTATAAATGTAACATGTAAGCATTCTTACTGGTTTCCTAATATATATAGGTATTCTAGCATCTGTCAAAATAGCAATAAATAGATGTCAGATTATTTTTCTTTAGAATGCACAGACATGAAAATTGTGGGCCAGTATTGATGTGCAATATTACTATTGCTGGCATTGCCAAGAAACATTAATTACAATGTTTTTTTCAAAGCATATATCTATTTCTCCATCCTTCTGGCACCATGGAAAGTGGAAAAGTGCTGTCATTGCTACCCAATTAAACACCCCATAATCCTCTGTTGCATTGTTTGGGCTGCCACGTGCCCAAACAAAAAAACCACAAGGCCAAATGTCTCTCCACTCCATCCCAAAAGACTTATAAAAGTAGTAACAAGATAGAAATAAACATTAGCTGTTAAATAAAACATATTTCATATTTTTGTTTTAACTTCACTCATGGGACTGATGTATCCCTAATTATTATTACCACCAACAATTAATATATCTTGTTTGTTTTTGTATTTTTGTTTAAATAAATGATTAAGCCAAGTTTGGCGATATCTTGCAACCATATTATTATTATTATTATTTTTTTTTGTCTAGCTGATTAAGGTTGATATCTTCTGTAATATCATTTGTGGGCAATTTCAGATATCCTTGAACAATTTCTTTGAATCCATAAGTGCTTTTTAATTCCTTTCTAATGCATTAGATCCACCTTTATTTTTGCAGATGCTAGTTAGTTTTTTTCTGTCCAGTTCCAGTAAAACTATACCAGTGATAGACTTTCAGTCTTGGATATGGAAGCCAAAGACCTAATTAGGTCCTGTTTTGATGTTTGTGGGAGAATGTCTGGTGTTGTTGGCCTTCAACTGACCCACTCAGGAAATGTTTGAGGCCCTGTTTGCCAACCATGACCTCAGCATTCCCACTATTTATCAGTGTGGAATGTTTTTGGGGCCCAAAATAAGTCAACATTAAAAAAAAAAAATTATTATAATGAGTGGTTTAAATACTTCTTTAGAAATTCTGCTAAAGAAGAACATGCACCTAAATACACTTACATAAATTGTAAATCCATTTGCAGCTGTGACTATACTACTTTTTGCCTCCTTTACATCAGTTTTTGGGAATCATGATGGAACAAGAAGATAAAAAGTGTGGACACTGCTTTGTACACAAATAGAGCAGAGAGTCTTTGCAGCAAAAACTATGTTCCAAACGATTCTCACATATTTGTTAATTTTCAGTAGTATTTCTTGGTTTCTTGTTGAACACAAAACATTTTTCTCACTATCTCATCTTTAGTTTAAACTTAATTATGGCTTCAGTTACTTTGAGTCTGGTTAAAAACATAGAAAAGGTAAGTGCACTATGTTGTGTGAAAACTGCTAAGTAATGGTACACAATGTTAACAACAAAACTGTTATTACTGATTATTTTACTTTTTGGGTTATGTAGATCTTACCATCTGAAAGTAAAATCAGTTAAACTAGACTAAATACACTGAATGCCAATTTAGCAACAGTGGATAGTATTTGTCAAAACTGTCGCTATGTCGTGACAATAAAGTATGAAACAGAGAATCTGTTAAAAAAATCAAGTTCCTCTGCCTTCTCCCTTTGCGACTATCAACATAGTTCAACACTAACAAAACCTCCATGAATGTCCAGTGGATAGGTTAAGAATATCCAAATGTTTTATGAGAATAAAATTATTTAAAACAATAGGTACAAATTATTTGACAGGAATGGTTGTAGTGATATATAAGCTGGCATGATAAGAATTTAGAAAAAAGCAATGCTATTTCAGTAATTTTTTCTCCCCTCATTTATCACTTATACAAGCACTTTTTTCCCTCAGTCTGTAGCTTTATTCTGTAATCACCTTGGGGACTAGAAGCAGTCACAAGGCTACTTTGAGGTTAACCTCCCACAAAAACACTGTGGATATTTTGGTCTCTTTTTTTTTTGCCCCTGTCTGGACCGTTTCATAAAGTTTTCATGACAGCATTAATAGTGCAACATGCTACCATTTAACACTGTTATAAATTAATGTCTTGAGAGGATTAATGTTTTTAATTTGGGCAAACATGAGTAAAATTCATCCTTCTGTGTGAGGTACATGCAGAATAAGGATCACAGACTTAAAAGGTACCAGTCTTACTTTTAACCATAGATGGTTCAGCTCCTTCAGAACGGACCACATCTCTACACACACGCTTCCTGTTGACCTGCTTACAGAGATGCATCACATGGAGAATGTGTGTACCGCTCACATATGCACAGATGCATGCTTGCTTTCACCTTGTCAGCACTTGCTCCAGATGTGTCTCGATTGGGAAAACATCCATTAAACACACTAGAGTGTCTTTGTACATAACGGTGCAGCTGCACGCCGCGTGATGCGCTTTTTCAGACACACTCAGATGGAGTTGAATTGTTGCACAGCAGCGTTGCCAGCAGGTGAGCTGTGACCAGGGTGTTTGCTCATGGTTACGTAAAGACAGTCCAGAGAGGGATTAATGTGTTTACTGGGGGGAAGAGTATAAGTATTTCCCAGTGACCAAAGATTGCTTTGTTCACTGAGGTGAGTTTGAGTGGCTAATGTTAGGTTATATGTCAATGACCCAAGTTAATGTGAATGCTGCTGTTTGGAACAAAAGTCTAAGCAAGATTTTGTAGGTTCTTCTTTGTGGCTCATTAACTTTGCAATCATCATAGTGGAGGAGATCAAGCTCCACTTTGCTTTTTTAACTTAAGACCACTGCTTATTACCCACCCACTTTAATTCTCTGTCCAGTCTGTTCTCATTTCAACACAAAGTCACAGCTGCTATTTTACGTAAGCTAAAATAGTCTTCTTAAAAATGTAATTAACATTTTTTTCTTATTTCATTTACACAGTGCATAATCAGTGATCAACAGAGGGTAAATGCTGTCAGAGAACAATGAACTTTTTCTTTTAAAGGAAAAAAGAAAACAACCTTTTTTATATAATTTGGAGCTGTTGGCAGCTGACACTAAACCACAATTCATTTTATAAAATGCCAGATTCCCATCCACCCACTTGCGCTAGTTCTTTGAAACTCATCTACACAAAGACACAGATGTGTATCTCATCTTTTAGAATAAACACACTCTCATCCCCCTCCAAAATCTTGATCAGTATAATCAGTATGGAGACACATCATGAAGCTCTACTGGTGTTTCAATTCAAGACTATATTTCTGCTGTATGTGAACGAACATATACTGGGCTTTATAGTGTATTTCTATGAGACTTAAAGGGATACTTTGGGATATTGAAATTGATGTTCTGTAAAGTTATCCGAGTAAATGAGTCTAATTAATGTCCACATCATGGGGAAAAGTCAAGAGCAAGTCATAGCCAGAGCCCCTTTTTTTGTTTATTTCAATGTTTTAATAATTATAATTTGTGGGATACAAGTGTATGTTAGTGGATATGAAGAATTTACCCTCTGACAAGAAACCATTCTTAAAGTTGGAAGTTGTTGAAGCAGGTTTTTTTTTTTTTTTTCACTTTAACAACACATTATATTGGTTGATGCATAGGGTTGCATCAATCTGTGTGATCAACCAAGATTCTTCAGTCTGTTCTAAGTCAACCAAGAAGAGAGTAAACTTTGCAATATTGGAATATCAAAAACATGGGTAAATGGGGGGCTACCATAATTTTTGTAATCTTATCCTGCCATCTGATTTTATTTATTTGTTGTACATTAAGTATCAATCAATTTACCACTGGTAAATTTCAGTGTGACATTAATACCGTATTTTTCGGACTGTAAGCCACTTTGAACCATGCAGCTTATAGCCTGATGCGGCTTTTCTATGGATTTTTCTTCAATCGCCACGGGGCTCTTTAGCAGGAAGTGAGTCATTGGAAGTCAAAATTGGAAATCAAAGAAGAAAGCGCTAATTTTCATTTCGAACAAGCACATGCTAGCAGCAGGCACGATGGAAAAATTTCTTCAAACTCATAAAGGAGAAACCACATGAAGAAGTTCATATGATGCAGCTTTTAAGTTGAGGGCTATCAATCTGGCAGTACAGGAGGGAGATGGAGCTGCTGAACGAATCCATGGTTCGGCATTGGAGACGGCGGTTTGAGTCCGTCTGCTTTGGAGATGGAGGGCTTCGTCCTTAATATCAGATTTAGCTCTCGGTTTTTCACAAGGAAGAAGCAGAGGGCTGCGTCCTTGTGAGAAACCGAGAGCGGCAGAGATTTCAGTGGCTTTTAGCCCGGTGCGGCTTATATTTGTATGTTTCCAGTTTTTTTAAAAAAACTTTGTAGGTGTGGCTTATAGTAAGCTGTGCTCTATAATCTGGAAAATACGGTACTCTTAAGACAGTTAACCATTTGCCAATTTAATCATATAGTAGGTGGTGTCTTAAGTTTTTGTTTATCAACCACATCTCTAAGTGAGCAGTGTGCGGTAGGAGATGAAGGGATTTTTTTTTATATAGTAACTGGGACAATATTTGAATTGCAGTTGTATTGTTTTTGTAGTAATGGTGCACATGTGTTGTTTGCATGACATCCACCACTTTTTATGAGCTTTGGTCTGTGAGATCCATGTCAGGTGTGAGCATTAAAGACCGTAATGACAAACTGTTAGATATACCATTGACAGAAATAGCCAGAGTACATGCTATCTGGAATACCGAATATCCCATCTAAACAGTTCCTTGTATTTATGATACTACATAGTAAAATCTTTATGGTGATGATGAGAAAGTGCCATCAACATCCCCTTATTCTCAAAACTTTGTTCTGTCAGAGTGATATAGAGAGGGAACCAGCATTTAGTTCTTCCACAATCTCTATGCTCCCTTCAAAGCAGCACAGACTTTTCTGGATCCTTCCATTTTAGTTGTAATGTGGTCAAAGCTATAAGCAATTTTGTACTGCACCCTAGACATAAATTAAACCTAAGTCCCAAAAATGTTTTTTTTTGTCAGAGAACATGGAGAACCAATTCTAAGAGCGTTTACGAGCACAAAAAAGCTGACAACAAATGCTAAACTGACAGTTTAAGTATGAGATTCACAGATTTATGTCACCTGCTGTTTTGTCACGGGAAGTTGGTACAAATCTTTTTAGATGCCGTCTCACCACGAGTACAGCACGTTTGAATTACCCCATTTTATAGTGACATAAAAGCCAGCCTCAGTGATGGGACAGTCAAAATCCTGTAATAATCCCTGCTACATGTCATATGTAATATGTTAAAGATGGTTATACATTTTAATATTTACACATTTTTTATTTATATTTCATCTCTGGAAATTAACTTTCTGTGACTAGGGAAAATCTGAATTTTTTGCTAGTTTTATTTTACTTTAAATTTGTTAGTTGGCTGTTATAAGAAAAATGAATGGCCTATTACTTGTAGAATTGAGTGAGTGACTAACAAACCAGTGAGTGTTCATTGATGACTAATTAGGATTGAATAGTAGCATTTCACTTATAGTTAATAGTTAATTTTTATTCTCCAAATAATATGCTACCTAATTGCTTTATACTGAATGGGAAGAAAATGCAAAACTATTTCATTGTAAAGGTAAAAATAAAAAGGAACAAGAACTTAAAAGATTGTAAGTCAGTTTTATGATGTATTGTGCAGATGGCTTTTGACTTTAAGGGAGATAGAGGTGAAACTGATGAGCCTATAATTGTTCAATTTGTTTTGAATGTACTGTTGATCTCTTATGTTCACAATATACCTTTTATCTCTGTTGCAGGTGAGTCTGATGTGTGGTGAATCTTCTTCTGTGAAGTACTATGGATTTGTGAGTTGTTTTTACATCAGTTACTTGTGCATTAAACACAGATTCTCACTTAGGCTTGACTACAACCCCCCACAGGCTTCATGTTCCACAGGACCTCTAAGGGTTTTATTTGAAACTAAAATGAAAAGCTAAGCAGTATTTCATCTCTCATTGCCGACAAAAAACATAAAATCAGCTCTGTTCATTATTGTCAGAATGATTTTGAAGGTCTACCACCATGGGCAGGTCTATTCTGGAGCCCTTGAAAATGGATTGTTACTAAATAATAGGAGAGCCTATTTTGATTCTGTGAACACGGTTTCACAGGCGGAAACCTTTAAATCATATTTTAAAACACAATGTTGACATCACAGCAGCAAATAAATCTGTGTATGTCCTCAGAGACTCTTCTTGCATTTCTCTTACAGCCAATTTTATCATCCCAATAGCAAAAAATAAGCAACACGCTGCTCCATTCATTACTCTGTTTCTTCACCGAACCACTGGCTTTCCCCAGGAGCTACACCTCTGTGGTGCAAGCTCTTTCTGGGGACGTTATGGTGTTAATTAAAGTTGGTGCACATGTGAAAATGCCCAAGTGTTTGACCTGAAAATATTTTTCAATTTCACTGTAATGAAAGGTGCTTTTCAAGCATGGAATAGCAATTTAACATAAAAACACCTTACATAATATACATTTCATGATAAAAGTGAAGTTTGACCTTTAGAAACTATTGTGCAAAGACAGTAATATTAGCTCTTTGATGCTTTTTATGCTTTTCTGGACAAGTGATAGCAATGTAAAGGCTTATTTTAATCAAGTTCTGTTGAAGGAATCAAAAAGCTTTTGGTTTATATAAATATAATATAACTATTCTTTATTGTCTCATATTGGAAATTTAGGAACATCAAAAATGTCTTGATATGTCACAGAAGAGTATTTCCTTTTAAATATCTTGCTCCATTTCTGATAGCCTTTTGACTTCATGTTGCACCTCACTGGTGCTAAAAGCATCAACTTTAAGTACGTGGAGTAGTGTTGTCGAGTTCGTAGTGGTTAAAAACAGAGCATTTACCGGTCAGAAAAGATAAAATTATTTATAAAGGTCATTTTACTTTTAGCAATGCAAATTTTGGATGCTTTTTCTTTCTATAACACATATGTTTAAAGTGAACAATGTAGAGGAGTAAGAAATCACAACAGTAAATATGATTAAATTATAGAAATGTCAAATGACTGTCAAAATGGCAGTGATTCAGTTTCATGAAAAAATCTATAAAAACACAAAATCCTGTGTATACTCAAGACCTGCATTTTTATTCTTTAACTGGGTAACAGATCTCTGTAAATGGACTTAAATCTTTTTTAAAAATAGATCTTGGCCATCATAACTTTGCATGTTTAGGTTTTCACATTCTTGTGTACTTTGTTTTGTATTTGAATTTGCTGTCTTTGCTTATATTTTTAATGAAATGAGAATATTTTGCCTTTGTGATGCTGTTGGTTTAAACACATCAAACGCTTCCATCCACTACTATTTTTTTTTCCTTATAGAAATGACTCTATTTAGACTAATTCACTGTCATGTGCAGGGACTATTTTATTTCTTTTCACAACCATGCTATTGCGTGAACACTGTTCCTGCTGTTTCTGGTAAAATCTAAGGGGACCCAGTGATTTGTCCCAGCAGAACACTACAGAAAAAGCAACATGTGAACCTTCAGCAAAAGTCAAACTTTTATCCTGCCATACGGTGCTTTTGTTGGATCACAAGACAGGCGGTTCCACTATCCATAACAAGGCCGGAGTGCACTGAGCCCAAAATGTACCAGCATTTATGCATCTGGTTTGCATTAGCAGAGTGATACTCATCTGGGTTACATGTCTGCTGCTGCAGTGTAGACCACCCTTCTGTTTTCTTCTCTCTCTTTAAGTGGTTTCTGGAGATATTAACTACTGGTTTGGCTCATCATAAAACAGAACAGACAAAAGGCTCAAAAGCTATTAAAAATTACTGCCAAATTGTGAATAAACAAGCTAAAAATAGGGGTTATTTTCAAGATGTTGCCATGGTGGATAGTGGGTGTTTTTGTTTTGGAATGCATGTGATTCATTTGCGCAATATTTGACTTGTTCAGTAATTGTACTTGTACTCAAACTGTTTCACATTTAAACTCCACCTTTTACTGCAATTTCAACTTCCTTTCTCTACCACCATTTGTATTTTAAGACTGTAATTTCTGCCACTTGTTTTTTGAAAATTGCTTAGACTCACATAGATTGTATGCAGAATGTCTAGAACATCAATATTCAAATCTTCCAACAAATTTTAAATTGACTTGGTCATTTAAACACGTGCACTTGAATACATTGGTTATATTTACTAACTGAGTGACGTCTGATGGGATTTGCACTAAATGGCATTTAGTGATATTAGGCCAACGGGTGATGAATAAATATGAATGCCACACTCTTCACATTGTTTTTGTGACAAACATTGAAAAGCATCTATTACTTTCTCATTGTTAGTTTATTACATTAAATCCTGAAAAAATACAATGACATTTATGGTTGTAGTGTGATAACATGTGGAAAACTTCAAGGGTATAAGTACTTTTGTAAGGTAATTAACTGACAACTGTTGGATGCATTCAGGTCGCCTGAGGCTGTAGGACTTCTTCCTACTCAGCCCATATTTTGTAGTCTAATAGCAGAAAAACATTTGTCCTAACTTTGGGGTGGTTTGACTCCAGTTTACACAGACTGGTCGATACAAGGTAAACATTTGCTCTTTAAAAACAAAAAGATTGCATTGCTGTGTGTGGCACTTCCTCTTTTTTGTGAATATTGTCACATTTTGGGGTGTTAACAGTCTTTAGGTCAGAATAAGCCTAATCTCTTTTTACAAGAGCTGTCACATCGCTTTAGATGCTGGTTCAGATTGGGAGCACACACACACACACACACACCCCTACAGACAAAACTCACAGTTACTGCCCAAACCCACAGAACCCCCAGGCTTTTGCAAAGACCCACGCCCATGGAGCAGTTGGCTCATCTAGGCCCCACAATATTAAAAAAGAAAAAAAAAAACTGAACAGCACATTTACAAGACCAAAATGAAGCCGAAATTTAAAGACGCCACTTGTTTAAAAAAAAATGTTTTGGATAACCTCATCAAAATTTGGCCTTTACTGTTTTAGAGCTGTTGAAAAATAATTTCAGCTTGTACTCAGTCAAGCCAAAAGTGACGAACATACTCAAACTCACTCAGCTTTAATGAAATGGAAATTTTACTTAAGAGTAATCTTGTATGTCAGTGTGCAAATTGAAACAAGCTCATTAAGTGTAGTGGGCCACTCTTCAATCAGTATGTAAATCAAAAGGGGCTGTGATGGTTCCACACATTTCACGAATACACACTTAATGGTCCTATTCTTCTTCTTTTCACACGCCTCTTTTGGTTCCCTGAGATTGAATCCTTAGGTTTACAGATGAAGTTACATCAGTTTTAGAAAAGTAAATTACGAGTATAAAGATACCATACTGTACATGCGGTTGAAGAGAAGAAAGGGACAGAAAAGCAAGCAGAGAGGTGAATGAAAAATGTGTTTATTGCTCTTGAAAGTGTCTGTCACTGTATGCCTGGGGTTGACCTCAAACTAAGAGAGACAACAAGCAATTGCAGATTGCAGAAACCCACATTGCAGTGCTTGTTGCTGAAACAGCCAATACAAACTTGGCCATCATCAGTTTATGTGTGCACTCCTGAATCATGACACGTCTCACAATGGTGCAGCAGTTTGAGCTATTATCTTTTAAAAATGCCACAGAAGTGATTCCTTCTGTCCCAACAATGACTCATCCATCCACATACCATAGACAGGCTATTCCGCAAGCCAGGCATCTTGTAGCTATTTTGGCTTAAGTGGTTTTACCTAAGCCCTATTGTAAGTGGTGACAAGCCAGTAACACAAATTGATAGGGAGGAATGATTGGTAACCTTGTACTCTTTTTTAATCGCGAAGTGCGTGACTTTAGAGCATTAGGTTGGAATACAGTTCCTTGCTAAAGTGTACTCCTTGATTTCTTTCCTTCTTTTTTTTTCAAGCTTTGTCACATTGCTCTTCCGTTTAATTTATTAAAACAGACCAGCACAGAGTACTGCATATTTTTGAAGTGGAAGGAAATTGAAACACTTTTTTCTTTAAAATTTTGTATTATTATTATTTTGTTTGCACTAAAAATCAGAGACAGCTGGCTTATAAATGTTAACAATCCCCCTGTTTACTCTGAAAGACTGTTGTAATTGCAGTGAAAGTTTGTCTTAAGTTGTGGCTTAGGAATTCACACTACTGCCCCTGCACCCCTGCAAGTTTCCATTTTGTAAAAATGGGTCTGAATACTCTCACAAATCATTTCAATATTTACATGTAAACATTTAAATTATCTTTATAAATATGAATTCAAAATAAAAAGTATTGCTGTAAAAATAAAAATATATATTTTTAAAAACTTACAGTGTCAATCATCATTAATCTTATCCTGAAAACCAAAGGACCTATAGTTGAGTGTGATCAGCTTCATGTTTTATTCTGTTGGTTGGTCATTTTAAAAATGTTTTCCTGGCTTTATTTTTTTGAATATCCTGTCACTTCTACTTTGTGCCTGTAGATAAAATTGTTGTGTCACGGGAAGACATGCAGGAGTCCACAGCCTGTTCCCCTTCTCATTTTTCCCAGAATGGTCCCCATATGTGTCCCAGATGAATAGCTGGAGATAAAAGTAGGGTTTTCTGGTAGATGTGGAAAAAAAAAAAAAAAGATGGAGTGGGTGGAAACTGTGGTCTGGGGTCTTGGCTCTGTTGCTGTTAAATATAGGGTTGAGAAACGCCACAAATTCAGCGTCCAACTTCTATATTAGACCATTCTGGAGGCTGACTGGCACGCAGTCATAGCAGCAAAAAACACACAGTTATTACTTGCACAAATAATTCCTTCACATTGTTTTGCGTTATCTCTTTTGAAACGCACATGTTCAGCAGACATTTCAGCACCACTGGAAAACAGGATACGATCTCAAATTACACTGAACAAAATAATTGGATTGTTGCTTTGTAGTATGAGATATATAACATCAACAGACCCTATATCTGTTTTTGCTTCACTGTATAATATCTTTGTGACATGTTATCCTATGAGCCCCTGGCTTTATGCAAGCCAAATGTATTACTTTTAGTTTGGTCTAATGATTTTTCTGAGACTCTTTAAAGCTGCTGGTATTTTTTTAATAAAAATGTTTAGATATTTGTTGAAACTGTCACTATGCCCTAACAGTATAATATGAAACAAATAAAATAGGAAAAAATCTATCTCCTCTGCCTATTCCATGTGGTCCTACTACCTTCTGCAGAAATACTCTGCTCCTGGACAGAAACATCCAATTAGAGCCAGGAGGAGTGTTTTAGTGTTGTCAGTCATTCTTGTGTGTGCAGTGCTCACACCTTCTGTTGCTCTCTGCTATGCTACAGTTTCTTCCCCAGAACAGAGACTGCCTTGAATACAGAAGCCAGTGAACATTGCAACCAATGGTGGCGGATAAACAGTTTTCGTCTAAGTTGTTTCTCTGCCATTAGCACAGTTGCAGCAAACCGGCAATCTTGAGGCTGTGCTGTGTGCATACAAGCTCAAACATTGATTTTGTTCTTCTGCTGTCTCCTGAATCGCTGTGTGAGTCCGAGTGATTCTTGCTGTCCTCTGCCCCACCTGAGACCAAATTGCCCTACATGAAGAATGTAGAGTTTAGATTGAGGCGAAAAGGTTGATTACATTAGAGATTTCTATCAGGAGTCATTTGAAGTCTGGTTTAGAAACAAAGTGATGGTTTTTGAACTTTGAGGGTGACCCTCACATTGTGACATCCATTCATTGTCTCTCTGTGTGTATTTCATAGCTCTACAAGAAAACAGAGGAAAGAACAATATTCACACAGATGTTATCCGTGCTTCAGTTTCTCTGTATATCATCACAAAAAGTGCTAACTTAAGAATTTCCAAAGGCAAGTTCCATTACTAGAACACAATTTGGGAAAATGTTTCGTTTTGTTTTTTTTGTTTGTTTGTTTTTTATGTTTTTCTGAATAGATTGCAAACATATGTATGAGTTAGTGGAAAAGAGGTGATTCAGAAGTAAACAGCATATTACAAAAGCCTTGCAAAAGTGTATCTATTGTTTTTTTTTTATGTTATGTGAAAACAAGATGTTTCAATGTGAGACTTTAAAAGTATTAAGTGCTCATCTTTGTTCATGTAGAGACAGACATTTTTTCCAGTATAAATGCTTGCTCTCAAAAAGTGGCGGCTGTTTCCACAAAGCTTCTTCTTGGATCTGCAGTCTACAGGCAAACAACCACCTTACAGAGCCCTCCTCCCTTGCACCTTCCCAGTCTCAGCCAGTCTAGTAAACTTCAAATGGGACTTCTTATGACTTTTTTCAGATATGACTTTCCTCTTGTCACTCTTTTATAAAGCTCATATTTCTGAGAAGCTATGACTCACTACATCTCTTCCAGAGTTCCCATGAGCCTTTGGGCGCCTTTTTGATTATTGTCATCCTTGCCTAGCTTGTCAGTTTTGGTGGACAGTCATGTAATGATAGGTTTGTATTTGTTACTATTTCCATTGACATGTGACGGATTGAACAGTGTGCTAATGTTCTGTATCAAAAACTCTGAGGCCTTCACAGAATGCTACCAGTTTTTTTCTGAGGTTAAATTACACACAGTTGTACTCTGTTTATTATTAGTAACTGACTAATGAAGGCAATTGGTTTACTGGGTTTTATTTTGGGGTGTTGGACAAAAGGAGGCTGAATATAAATGCTTACCATATTTTTCAAATTCTATTTGTGAAATTAATAGAAACATAACTGTTGTTACACTTCACAATTATTCACTTTATTTAGATTTGTGTTGGGGTTGGAAAATTTTGCGAGACACTATGAATATTCAAAGTAAATAGAAAATAGACTGAAAGTGAACTAGGTGTTGACAGAGACTGAAATATGTTGCTATGGGGATAAAAATGAAGAGACAGTGAACAAACCAAATAAAAACAATCACATGGTAAAAAAGGGGCTCAAATGTTTTCCAATTTCAAATAAACATTTCTTTTAACTTTTTTCATTTACAACTTTGTGAAAATTAAGGCATTTTTAATTAATTATTTTGGATCAGCATGAGCAAGAACAGCATGAGTAGACACAGGTCATAAGAAGATACGACCTTCTGATGTAAGAAGATAGAGTGCTCAAAATAGTTTGTGTTTGCCACTGATGGGAAACACTGATAGATGGCCTAACACTGATAGTTAGGCCAACAGAGGTAGACTGTTCTGTTTACATTCAACCTCTTCTGGCCTCAGTCGTTTGACCCTTTTCAGGGCCTTTGTTATTTGTACAGAGGGACATTGCATAATTATGTGATGTTTGCAAAAGCAGAAGCCAGAGCCCATCCAATCAAGCCTAACCATTTATTAAGCATTCATGGCCTCAGCTAGAAAGGACATCCTGGCTTTCATTACTTTCCATTTGTCCCTGCTTAGGATTAAGTAGAAATTTCTCTATTGAAGAATATGAAGTAAGACTTTTGTTTCTACACTCAACAAAAATATAAACGCAACACTTTTGTTTTTGCTCCCATTTTTCATGAGATGGACTCAAAGATCTAAAA
>CAEFZY010078867.1:0-12164 GCA_903066815.1 Brachyrhaphis roseni
GCAGCAGCTTCATGCCTGAGGTGGGAGACATTATCCACCAGTGATGTTATTTTACCCAGAGTTCTTTAGTCCAATATCCACCAGTAATGGGGTGCTGAGTCCCCGCCTGAAAATGGTTGAAACCTGCGGTTTGTATGGGAATCTATAAAGGAAGATTCCAGGAAGGGAATTATTGAGAATCTGATCATTTCTCACAAAACTAGTTCAAGGTATGCAAATTTTAAAATAAATTACAGATTCTTCAAATATTTTTGGATTTCAGCATGTTGGACATCGTCGTAAACCTTCGATCTTGGGAATCGTTTTACTCAAAATTTTCCTCTGAAGACTCATTCCTCGTTTTCTTTCTTTTGATAGCTGTACACAAGTTGGACCCATCATCTGCACCCTTTTGAAAGCCAGTGGGACGGTGTCCAACTCTGATGGTAAATCAGCGTCATTATATTCGCAATCTGTGGAAATTAACAGCCACAATTAACCTTTATCTGCTGCAGACAACACACCTCTGGCCTGGTCAGACAGCCTGTTTGCATGACATTTAATATAAAAAGCATCCTTGAACGCAGAGTGATGATATGTTAGAAACACCATCTCAAATCTAAATGGAAATCATACGGGGTTCAGGAGAATGATAATAACCTTGCTTTGTCGAAGCGGGCCTAAAGAATACAGATACACGAAAGAAAGGAGGCACTGGATACAACAAACAAAATGATTACACATTTTAGAGCAATTTCTGGGTCCTGCGATCATAATCATTTTGTCGATAGCCTTCCAGTGTGCAGGTGCGCTGATACAGATGGTTTTATGAAGATCCATTAAAAATAATTTCGCTCATCACCAGGCCCAGGAGGGGCCCCAACCCAGCAACTGGGAGACGAGCCCAGATGCCTGCTTAGGCTGGAGTTAAAAACAAAAAACACCAAGCCCCACATTCCTGACGGCACCATGGGAACACGCTGAAATAATGCAACCTGTCAAGGTGGGAAGCAAGAGTGCTTGTGTACACATGCACAGACATTTGCGAACGAGCTCTTAAAAACACACACACACACAGACAGAGGAAAAACTGTATAGAAATTGTTGTTTTCAACTTGTGCAAGAGTGACGGCAACTGTAAGATAAAGTTGGAGGAATGCAAATGATTAAAGAAAAAAAAAAGAAAAGGTGGACCAGAACAAGATTGCTGATTTGACTGTCATTTAAGGATTTTATAACAACAAAAATGCTTTTTCAAAAGCGCGGTTGCAAACAAGGCAGCCGGGGGGGTTAGGGATTCTTTCGACGTGGTTGTCTTTGATAGCAAACATTTGATGTGTTTTGATTAGACTCCGGTGGGGGGGATTATCAAAGGCGAAGAGAAATCAATGTTCGCTTAATAAAGAAGACTTTGGTGGGAGGGAGACGGTTCTGTTTGTGACAGGGCCTGTCGTTTCCCTTATCTTCCACTCCTCAGATCCCAGAGACAGGCAAATATTTTAACTGTAAACAGTCGCGGCACGACAGCCTGCGTGGGCTTCCTGTCAGGTTTACCACTTGATGCTTACTCACCTATTCCAACAAGAGAAAATGTGCTTCCATTAAGGGAAATTGCATTTACAGAGATTTGCTAAAGTATTCATACCCCGTCGAACAGTCCCACATACTGCCACAAAACTTTGCTTTTTGTTGGGGATTTATGTAATAAGCCAACACAACACAGCAGCGGTGGGTGTCTGGGAAAGGAAAGATGGCCTCCAAAGAAGATCTCCAAACCTTACCACTCTCATTCTCTCAGCTCAACAAAAAACAACTCATTCTTTGATGCTCCATGGAGCTGCCTCTGAATATTGGAGTTCCCTTTTTGGTGTACAGAAAAGTCTGCACTTTATAGCTGGATCACAGCTGGTAGCTGGTCGCCATCTTTCTTGAAGCAAAGTACCGTGTGATGCCAACCAACCAATTGGAGAAGTTGTAGCCTGATGACGCTGCCCCTCCTCATTAACACATAATTATTTACCTTTTTTCCCAGTTTTTGTAAAAAAAACAGAAAAATAAATGAAGGAAAACTGAAAAAGAATAAATGAAAAAGAATTAATGAAAATGGAAAATTTAAAAAGGATAAATGAAAAATTGGAAAAGAATAAATAAAAAAAAGATGAATGAAAAAAGGAAAAAGAGATAAATTACAAATGGATGAATGAAAAAGAGAAATGAAAAAGAGAAATTAAAAATAGACAAATGAAAAATGGATAAATAAAATGGGAAAAAGAAAAATTGGGAAAGGAAATGTTAAATGTTTAAATGAACTGGCAGGACAACAACGATTTGAATCTATTGATAACCTGCCACTGGCAGGTATAAAGGAAATGTAGGATTTTGAGCTGCAAGAAAATGGAGAAAAGAATTTGTTCAAATTATTTGCTTCCTGCACATCATAAATAGCTGCTTCTGAAGTTTACTGATCTTTCACTCCATCAGTAAACTTCTATGTGAAATTAAATAAAGTGAGAAAATAAACATTCATGAAGCATTCTCAGTATGAAAATGTTCAAGGAACAGTTTTATTATCACTACTTGCCAAATTTAGATTAAAAAAAGTAGATAATTAATTAACATGATAATATTGCAATGGTCATTCTCTGTCTTAGAAGCCGTAAAACCACCTTTAGGAAGATTGTGAAGGTTTATTGCAGATTAAATCCATTATTTCTTATTGAAGGAGGAAGTGTTAGTATAATCTGTTCCTGTTTTTGTTGAATTATTCTGCTTTCTCTCCAAGTTGTATTTTTAAAAGCATCTGCAAATCATCTCCAGCAAGCTATGCACCCTCCGTACACTTCAAAGGAAAACCAAGAGCCCTTGAATTAAGTCAATCATTTAGTCGTGGAAAATTAATTAAAAGAATAATTAAATCATTAACACATTAAATACTGCAATTAGGGATCTTGTCCTACATGAGTGAATTTAAGGGAATTTAATGGGGGAAGCAAATGGAGCAATGGGCTGTGCCTAAACAAAATCTTTATTTAATGCTTTATTCACCACTACACACATTTTGGAATAACCTTCTGCTAAATAATTGGTTGAATAATGTTGTCTTTTTTTATATATCACAAACATGCGAAGTGGGACTTTTCGAAACTCAACAAGTCTCAGTCTAAGATTAATGTATATTTATGTTCAAACCGTAACAAATGTGTGTGTCGTAATTATTTCACAGCGCAGGCAAAGAAAATATCTGCTACCCTACTCTTCATTTTAACAACTGAACCTTTAGGTGACACAAAGGGAGAAATAAGAGGGTAAGGAGGGCATCAAGAAAAAAAATAAAGTTTTTTTTTAACCCCAAATGTTTATATCCTTTAGGTTAGTTCCGAGGTATATGAATTAGAAGCCTCATGACCTCTTTCCCCTGGAGGTTTTTGGGGCACATCCATCTAGCTATAGACCCAGAGGAGGGGAATATGGCAGAAAGACTGTACATCTCACAGACTCTGGGAAAGCCTCAGGTTCTCCCCAGCAGCTGAAAAATGCTGCTCAAGTTGGAAGAAGTCACAGAAAAACAAACCAAAAAACAAACATAGCTTTATTACTTTTTCTAAATGTGATTTCCTTGCTACGTGTTAAAACAGCATTAAAATAGTAAGTAATTTTACTACTTGAAAGACATTCAGTGGGATATTCAAAGAATAAGGGAATCTCATTCATTTTTCTGCATCCGTTTTGCTGTCAGTAATGGCTTTGTTTCCACACTGGATTCACAAAGCATCTTGCACTAAAAATATGCACCTGTCAGATCGAGCAGATGGTGTAATATACACACATTTTTTTGTGTAAGGCTGCAGTTTTTCCTCTTCAGCTACAAACAAAACCTCCAGATGTCAACAAAGAAAATATATATTTTTAAATCATTCTCCAGGTTTTGACCTAATGGGGCCTTTATCAAAACATGACTGAGGAAGTCACCTCAAAATTGCATTTCCAAATCAGTTCAGATTGCAAATGAAAGAGGAGTTATGTGTCCCTTTATCAGATACAGAGATAAAACAATAAATAAAACTGCATTTATTATTGTTATAGTCCAAAATTGAAATATTACACTAGTCCATATAAATATGACAAATATAAGAACCTATTTATTCTGAATTAACACAAGAATATAATCTTGTCTCAGGTAAATGAATCACCTTGTCTTAAACTTGACATGCCCCCAACCCAGCATTAGATTAATAGTCAATTAGTGTGGAGGGTGCTCCACATAACACAAATACACTTAAAAATTGGGAGACAAATATGCCAGCGTTTTATTCAAGCTGCCAGGGTGCTGCTGTTACGCAGCCACACTGAAGTTTAAAGGTTGAATTAACTCTGGTTGCATGCTGTGGCAACCACAATTTTGTGAAAATGTATTACAATACGACAACAGATGGGTTTGATGTTTTGGTATTTAAGAACAGATAAAAATAATGCATCCCATGCTGAAATTTGCGAAACAGAAAAATCTCCAAGCATAATCGCATTGCAAAGAAAAGCCTCCCTGACAGGGCATTCACAGGCAATATTCTAAGCCCTAGGTTTTATGGGCTCCGAGACAAGCTCAACCTTGCATTATGAGATGTAAAAAAGAAAAGTCTCTGCGCACCTGGGAAGAAGAGCCAGATTTAGTACCACTGCCTATATGTGCATTTTCCGATCGTAGCTGCACCTGGACAACCAGGGACATAACGGAGCCTCGCGGGCGCTCGCTGTCGTCAGCGGTCTATTTGTGTAAACATATCAGAGTCAAACGGGAATGATCTCTCATATTGATCCCCCTCCAGTCTAAATATTTTTAGAAAGCCATTGATTATATTGGCTGGCATGTTCTGGGAAGCAGTAATTGAAAAATGTCACATTGACTCTTTATGCATTAGAGAAAATTTATAAGAAAAAAAATGCCTGGGCTCCGTTGTGTGGATGGCGATCGGTTTCATACATGAAGCGGCCTTGAAAAAGCATCCACAACCCTCAAACCTTTACACATTTTGTCACAAAATTCAGTGCATCTTATTTACATTTTATTGGGGTAACACCAAGTGGGCCAAGTAAAATGATACACTGTCTAATTTATCACTTGAAAATGATACAAATAAAGAGGTGACTATCTGAAAAACACAAGACAAGAACAGCATCACTTAATAAAGCAGCCAAAGAGCCAAAAGTATGAAAGAAACATCTAGCAATCTGGAAACGGGTGCGCTGGCCAATTCAGTTCAAAACAGGACTTTTTAGCCTACATGCAAAGCACTGTCTGTGCTGGGACACTTTCCCCTATCACGAAATATAGTGGTGGCAGCATCATGCTATGGGGTTGGCTTTCGTCTGCAGGGAAGGGAAGATTTGTCTGAGTTGAAGAGAAGATTAATGGAGCTAAAATCAGAAAATCTGTTGGATCCTAAGAGGAGGTTCACCTTCCAGTGGAAGGAGGAGCATAAACATACAACCAGAGCTCTTATGGAACATGTCAAACCAAAGCATATTCATATGTTTGAATGGTCCAGTTAATGCCCAGGCCTAAACTTATCAAAGAAATTGTGGTAGAACTTTTTGTTGTCCTCTTGTTTTACTAAACACCAATAACGATCACTTTAAAGACAAGTATATAGTTGCAGGTTACCTTTGAACAAAACTACATATCTTTGCACTATAACAAATATAAAATTCTAAATAATGGATCTATAACTCCAATGTACCAGAAGAGCTTTGTGTAAAAATCATATGCACAGATTGAACTGAGCTTATGTGTGGTGTGTAACGTTTGTGGAAAATTGCTGGTTGCCGATTTAGCAGATATCCAGGGAGATATGCAGTGCTGCGCCTAATCGCGGCACAAGCAAGTCATGCATCTCAAATGAAAGTGCTTCACATTCAGCAGGTTTAAAACATCAAAGTGCACATTTGAGAGAAAACAAACCAGTGAGGTAGCTCTTTTTTTTTATATCAAAGTGCCAAATAAAAACTTCTAATAGAGCTCCGAGCCTGAGTGTTGAAACCAAAGAGCATAAACCGGATTATACTTATCCCACACCAGCATTGCTGTTAGTTTTGCAAAACAAAAGTCAGTTAATGACATTAATTTAAAAAAAAGAACAAATTCACTGTTCATTGCAGGTAAAGATAGCTCCAGTATTTTTTTTTTTTAACAGTCCCCCAAAAAATGTCAGGACAGTGGGGGTCAACAGCTAAACTGTTCATTGCTCAATGCCTGATGAACCCCTGAAAGTACGCAACCATGCTCACGTAGACTCGCTCACAAACATGCCCACACTTTTCCGCATTTATTAAGCCCGTTGTTTGTGAGGGGCGTCAGGGGAGAGAATGTCAGACGACTGATTCATGGCCAGATACATTCACGAGGATCGTATTCGCCGACAGTTCGGGTTTGTTCTGCCAAGCCGCTCACATGCATACATACCCAGGAGATGCACAGTGCACATCTCTGCGCAGACCATCAGTGGCTGTAAAACAGTAGAGTCGTAATGTTCCCCAGCCTTGGGGGCTTATTAGAAGGCATAAAAACTGCATGCTACCTTCATTCATATTCTCCATAAACACCCCGCATTTTTTCCTTTTACTGCTTTCCAACTTTGGGCAGTTAGAAAATACAAGCCTTTGTGCCACTATTTTGTGCCGCATGATTGATTTGCAAAATAGGTCTGTACTGGAAATGTATCTTGAATAAGGCGAGGATTTGCCTCTGTGTGTAAGTGCAAATTGCAGTGTCAGATCTCTGCGTGGATGTTGTTTGTCAGGCGTAAACTCAGCACGGCGGCAATTTTTATTTCCCCCGTCTTTACGGCGATGTCTGTATAATCTGGAAAAATAGGAGCTGTCGTTGATTATAGTCAAGGGGAGAGAAAGGATTGGGGAGAAATTGACATTTCCAACTCAGAAATTCCAGTGAATAAAATATTTTTACAGTGCAGCACACCTCAAACATTCCATGGTTATGAAAACAGAATTAATCATTTCCTTACAATGTACAGAGGCTCAGAATAGATGCTACCCTCTGAAGCTCAAGTGCAGACAATTACAGGGGCAGGAGATCTATTTGTTAATAATCTGGGATGGAAAATAGTGCCAGGCCACTGAGATCAACTCTTATCTTGTGCGAATGGGGTGGCAGCTTTAAAGAGCCTGAATCACAGTTGCTGAATCTGTCATGCTGGTTTACATTAGAGCAAGGTCAGTCAAGTTAAATGGCAGGCAGAGAAGCAGGAGCGAAAGTTTTTCTACAAACAGTAGCTGCTTTTGAGAGTTAATGCTATGGGTGAGATGCTGTGAAGTAAACCATCAAACCAACAAAGCAGCAGAAAAGTCTGGAGAAAAAAGTAAAATAAAGTTAATTGGTCAACAACAGAACCGCTCTAAGGCTGCATGGGATGAGGTGTAAAATACCTACAAGTTTAGCAGTTTTAGTAGCTTATTTTCAACTGAAAAATAAGAAAATGTGCAGAACTTATTCTGGCCAATCAAGCAGTGATATTTCAGCCAATGAAGCAGCGATTGGAACTTTTGAGAGTGTGGACAGATACTAAGGCCTGCTGGAAATTACATCAGCATCTTTATAAAGCTTGCCAGTAGACGGAAGTATGAAGCGCTGAAAAAAAATGGATACTGGACAGGAGAGCTGATGTTGGTCTTGAAGCACAGTGGCCCAGAAAAACACCAGCCAATGACACAACTCAAATCCTCACTGACGAGCAGCAGAATAGTGTGAGGCAGCACATTGCCTCTTCAGATGGGATCCCTCAACAAAACATCTCCCACATCTGGCTATGAAGGCCACCATTTTCTAACCATGTTGCTATGTTTGTAATGTGTGCTAAGATATTTGCAGCCAAATTGTTTCTTTTGTACAGAATCTCAGGCAGATTGTCTTTTTGTATCTTTTTGTAGAACCTACAAATAAAGTTTTACCTCAGCTATTAATATATATCTGATACTTAGAATTAATACATAAAAGCAAAACTTTGGCAAAAATCACATTATAGAAAATGATGGAATAAATGTGATGAAACCTCTGGCCACAAATTGAATTTGTATCTTAAAAAAATAGATTTTTGAAAACAAATTTTCCATGTTAACACAATGCAGGCAAAAGCGGCTACATCAAAACATTTTTTGACACACTTAACAGCACAAATCCGATTTTGTCAAGTCAGGCTGGGGTCACTTTCGTACATGGTCTTAGGTGATTATTTTCAAAGCTAGCTCAGTCTGAATGACCATGCCACATTTCATCTGAAAGCAGACACAGTTGATACAGCTAGTCATGCTTTTGACACCCTGGAGAGTACAAAAATGTCAGGTCTCAGGCACATGTGCTGACATGTGTAGCATCCATATTTACTTCCCTGACCACACTGTTCTGTGTGTGACTTCAGGTCTTTTGTGCAAGCAGCTCACTTCAGGGGCATATTGCATCAATTACAATCTGATGGTAGTCACAATAAAATTATCTGCAAAACAAATATCATGCAAAAGAAAAAAATATATAGTGATTACAGATTTAAAAACATAAATTTTGTAGTTCAAAGGAAGCACATTTTATGACATTCGAATGAGTGAATGTTTTAGGTAAATAGCATGGAAATTACTTTTCTGTTCCATTATCACAAATGTGTGGAATTTGCAAAAATGCTCCAAAAACTAACTGGAACCTTGTATGTTGTGCAAAGTGAGTCTAGTGTCAAACTAAGGATGGGTACATAATAATGATCCTCATAACTGATTCAGGATGGTGGAGAAGCTATGATTCTGTAAGGCAGTTTCTCTTTCAAAGACGCTAAAAAGCATATTAGAGTGCATAGCATTTTAAGCCCTTTAAAATACCCGGATATAAACCGATATAAACCGATGCAGTTTATCAGTTATCTAAAAAGTTGGAGTCTTCATTGTAAGTTTCAGCAGGATAATAAACTAAAACAAATGGGCACATTTACACAGTCAACAATCAAACCTTCTTCCATGGCTATGTTTGTTCTTGCTTTTTCCCCATTGGCTTGTCTACTTGCTGTATAATGATTAGCAGTGACTGACCCTTGCAACTGCGGCGACCAAATGAGTTCAATCACTAAACACAGGCAACATTATAAGTGTGTATTTGAATACAGTTGGTCCTGTAATCTGAGGTAAGGTGTGAACAAAATGCCTGTTTTTCCAATTGAGACATGGCTGTTTGAGAAAGCTGATGAAATGTGATAATGCTGTGATCTGGCCAGATTAAATCTGCAAAGGTCATCACATGGTTATACTCTTTTAGCAGATGCACAGTCATGCTTTTTTTTTTTTTTGCTTTGCTTATATATCAAAGAGAAGTATTGATTTTTTTCCCCTCAGTGGTCAGGTTAACTGCACCACTTTGCAGACATTACAAGTTGTGGTTGTGACTGACTAGTTATCAAAAACTGAAAATTTGCAGAAAGCAGATTTTGTCTTTTTATTCCTAAAATGAGCAAATAAGTATGGAAGAAAATCTTTTGCTGTAGGATGTATTGTACCGACCATTTGACAAATAAGTACACTTTCTTGCTTAATTGGCTTGATTAGGGGCCATATTCTATCCAGAACCTCAAACCACAGAAATGTGTACAAAAATAAATCGGAAAATTACAATTAATCATGTGTGACATGAGCATTTTTATGACCATCTTAATAATTTATGAAAATGAGTCGCTGTAATTGGTTTGTTTGTTATGGGGAATGAAATACAAAAAGAAAAGTAAAAAATTGGCAATGTTTGGAGTACAATAATTTTTTTAATCATTAAAACTTCTCAACTTTGGTTCTTTTTTTCAGACATTTAATCCAATTTGTTTAAAATTCTTCTGCCTTTACTGCATACAATCAGTGAGATAAAAATAAAAACCTCAAGTTGAGTGATCCAAAAGTTACTTAATTTTCATAGTGCATTTGTATTCCAGCAAAAGTTGCTAAGAAGCAAAAGTATCACAGTTTCAGCCGAGTTAAATCGGACAGATTACTGGGTTCATCACATTTGTACCAGTTTCTGCTACCTATGAAAACATGGTTGAAAGATCAAGATTTCCCAAGGAAAACCATGAATTCTTTGATTGTTCAGCTGACAGGACAACAAGTGATCTGTCTGATCCGTACCTCTCAGCACGTCAAGTACTATGTTCAAGTAAGAGTCAAATGTCATTTTGCAGTGTTGGGTTTGCAAAGTAAACAGACAACTATCAAGCCTTCAAAATGATATACAACTACCAATTCAATTATCTTTCCATGAAAACGACCACGAGAGAAAGCCATATCATCATTGCCATAAAGGGTATGGCAGTGATGAATCTGGATAAGCTTTGCAGGAGGAGATAAAAAGCTGACAGTATCCATAAAGTATGCAACAGGTTTTATAGCATGAAGGATTCCCCCCCACTTACTTCATGTGAATCAAAATCTTTTAAAATCCAAGAGGCAGGTGAGAAGCAACAAATCTCATTTACATTGGTGCCTCTAAAATCCGTGCTCCGAAAGTGGGTCAAAAAACATCGCAGTCTCTGAAAATGACAAAAGGTGAGCCTGCTTTTTTAATAAAGGACAAGTACTGGACCTTTGTTGCAAATCCTGCCGGATCAGCATTCTGCAAAATCTTGCCATACCATTCTCTGGTATGAGATTAAAAGATTTGCAATCGCAACATGAAGATGCAAGTCATTGTAAAGTTATAACAAGATAATAGCAAATACACAGAGTTATATATTGTCTGGGATTTGTTACTGTACTGCTATAATCTCACCATAATTTTCCATCAGTATGCTGTCATCAACCACAACATGACCATTGCCTCTTCTTTTCATTGACTCTAGCAGTCTTTATCTGAGGCCTGGAATCAAACCTGTGATGTCCACATCAGGGACTAAGGCTTCACCCCTGCTCCACCACAGAACCCCACATTGCCTCTTCTTTTGGC
Organism: Brachyrhaphis roseni; assembly: GCA_903066815.1. NCBI lineage: Eukaryota > Metazoa > Chordata > Actinopteri > Cyprinodontiformes > Poeciliidae > Brachyrhaphis > Brachyrhaphis roseni. The sequence goes on from CAEFZY010078867.1 coordinate 10,955, forward strand.
GATTAACAAAGTGTACCTCAACTAAAAGAGTAACTCATGCTAGTGCATATCACCTTGACAAGGCCATTACAAACACAAATTTTCACTAGAGCATGACTCACACTTAATCATATCAGCCTTCCTCTTTCTGCTTTAAAAATGTTACACACCTTCTCCGTCACTTTTCGAACAGTTCATGCAACATCTAGAGACCCGAGCTTCATACACAGTTAATGTCTTTGCTGTCCAGATGATTAACGTTGCCCAATTCACATTCCCGAGTGCTGTCTAAATTTCCACTCTTCCTCTCGTTTCACCTTCCTTGTTGAGCTCACTCCTGGGTTTCAGGTAAAAATAGCTGCTCCACCCCGTTCCTCTTGGCTGTCAGACAGTGTGCAGTCCCTGCGTTGGGATGTAAGACCTCAAAAGAAATGTTTTTATTGAGGAAAAGGCTTTCATGTGTCATAAAATTGACTTCATTGAATCTAATCGGACCAGGTTGAGCCCTAAAAAGGTAGTGGACTGTGTTGTTCTGAAGCTAAAGCCTTTCAGAAAGGATCTTTTCCAAAGCATAAAATTAATATAACCACTATGTACCCTCTGAACAGTTGGAAAGGCTATATAGTCAGATTTATATCTAACAAATCTCATGTCTCATCTTTCTTACTCTCAGATCTATGAAAAACTAACCCCAGAGTAAATCATTTTACTTAATCTGAGAGCCATCTTAGTGTAGGTGATTTGATCAATGTCACCAACAATGTGCATCATTAATATTCTTTTTTCAGGATCAAGTCCCTATATGACTGAAAATATTGTTTTTGCAGCATACTTTGTTACCAAGGCTTAGGTCAATGCTTGTATTATCAGCAAATAATTACCGTAATTTCCGGACTATAGAGCGCACCTGATTATAAGACTCACCCAGTACATTTTAAAAGGAAAAACCATTTTGTACATACATAAGCCCAGTGCGGGCCGTGCATTTCACACGTAGGCCTTCAGTAGTGCTCTGTCTGAATCAATCCAACCCTCAATAACTATTTTATGGCTATAAAACTTCTACTGCAGGCACAGCTGCGACACACATAAAAAAAGCATCAAAAATAACCTGATAAAATTGCAATATTATTTAGGAATATAGCAACATTTTACTCACCAAAAATCCTGATTATTTGTACACAAAATCCATCCTCCTTTCTTTCCTCAAGAAGATTTCAGTTACTCTGTT
>CAEFZY010078873.1:0-23851 GCA_903066815.1 Brachyrhaphis roseni
TTTCGCCCGCACTGTGTGGGTTGTTTTCTGTTTTGGTTTTTCTGGACTCTAGCCCTCCTTCCGTCGCCCCTCCGCCCACCCTGGACTGTTTGTGTTTGGGCGTCTGGTAGCCGCCCCTTGGAGGGGGGGTACTGTCAGGTTCTGTGTTTTTCAGTGTTTATTTTCGAGTTCTCTGTGTTTTTCTGTGTATTTACTTCTAGTTCTGTGTCTCTGTGCTCTCCGTGTTGTCCTGTCTCCCCTCGATTGATCCCAGGTGTGTCTTGTTCCCTTGATTGCCCTCTGTGTATTTAGTCCCACCTGTGTCCTGTGTTCCTCGTCGGGTCCTCGTCTAATGTTGTTCTGTTGCTGTCAGTCGTCCCGTCGTAAGCCAGTTGCTACCTGTGATGAGCCTAAGCTTCCGCTCAGCAGTGCTGCCTGGTATTGTGGACTGTTTGTTAGCTCCATTGTCATAATTAAACTTCATCAGTTCATCTTACCTGGGTCTCCAGCGTTCTGCCTCACCTCCACCACACCGAATCGTGACACTATATTCATAAGATTATTCTTTGGAAGGGCTGATTCTTTATGTTAAACTGAAAGTCACATTTTATTATTTTATGTTGTTTTTTTTTTTTCGAGATATGTAAGTTATCTTACATATAACTTATGTAAGTTATATGTAACTTACATATAACTTAAGTTACATATAACTTATGTTATATGTAACTTAAGTTATATATAACTTAAGTTATAAGTTATATATAACTTATAACTTTTTGTTGTGTTTTTTTATGACACAACAAAAAAACAATAGATTGCTCACTCAGCCTGGCATGGAATGTAAAATATATTTAAATTGCTCTTTCAATACTTGATATCTATATTCATAAGATTATTCTTTGGAAGGGCTGATTCTTTATGTTAAACTGAAAGTCACATTTTATTATTTTATGTTTTTTTTTTTTTTTTCGAGATATGTAAGTTACTTTATAGTTGCATTACGGCATTTGGTTAGACTAACAATTGACCTTTGACTGAAAAAAAAGTGGCCGTTTTGTATTTGAGTTGCTACACAAATACGTTATTCTTTTGACTTTTCTGTCAGAAATCTTGATAGGCGGCCTGGTAGTGGCAGTTTTGTTTTGAAATAATGTTCTGTTTACTTGTTTATTTCTTTAGAAGTTTAGAAATGGGTTTATAACTAATGTCATGAGTATGATTTGTTACAGTAAGATTCAAAAGGTCTATTGGATGCTTCTTGGGCAGTAACTTGGGTTGCTTGTGTAATAATTTGGTAATGACCTTCCTAGAAGTTATCAATTAGGAAAAAAACAAGGTATATTAATTTGTACTGAAGCAGGGCAGGGTTGCCTTCCGTTGCCTTTTTGCAGTTCCTTTTCTTCGCGTGATCGGTGCTCATTCCCTGCGACTTTCTGTATTTTTATATGCAAGTCAGTAAATTGACTTTTTAGTCTTAACTTATTTGCAGGTCTCAATTAGCTGTTTTTTCCACAATCCTCTGTTGTAAATTTTCTGTCAAGATCCTCGTTAGAAATAAATGTACTGAGAAAAATTGTGACGTGTTAAATACGTACTTTTCCCATTCTTCATGAAATATCTTCTTATTATGTCGAGCAGAAACCTGAAACATGTTCAGCACTAAGCAGAGAAAAGGTTCGCTGCTGTCCCCTTGCACAGGCAGTTGAGACAGCCAGCACCCCATATGACTTTGAGAGGTTTTACAAGACCTCATCTGGTCACGCTCTTCAAGGCAGACAGAGATAGCATCCATCAGCCACTTCACCTGTGTCTAATGGCTCACTGCAGACAAGTCATGTTTGCCTGTGTGTTTGATGTGCACATACCACATGCCCACCTACTCTTTTTCATGTCAGAATATCAGCAAGCAGCACAGTGTCAGGGCTCGCAAATGGATTTCCTAATCCAGTTGTTTGCTGGAACTTCTTTCAAGCCTGGGTTTTGAAGCCCAAGCCAAAAATGTACTTAAACACAAGCATTCCCTTAGACTCCCGTCATCTCCCCTACCCCCCGCGCCAGAGCTGTCACTGCTTTTTTGAGTGGCTAAAACACTTCCGTGACTGAGAGACAGCCATAGAGGGAAAGATGAGTACAGAAGGCAAGGACATCATGAAAACTCAAATAATGAGATGTCAAACCGGGCAGACTGTAATTGTTAATTGCATTTATTCTCCGCTTTTGGAATACAGCCATGATGCTTTCAAAAATATAAAGTGGTGTCCTCAACATGTTCCAGGTTGAGCTTTTTAAATGAGCCTGAGAGATAACTCCTGAGATTCAATAAGTACCCCCGACAGGCTCCACATGGTTGTGTAAAAATAAAAGAAGAAGACAGATGGATAGTCTGAATAGCAGAGTTGTATCCAACACAAGCTTTTTAAAATTGGTTTTAAGTGTTCTGTTAGTCTGACATACACTGACATATTTCTCCATTAAAGAGGGGCCACATGCATCTCCAGAACGGGGTCCAGTGGTTTGACACACTGTACTTAAACATGAGACTGTTTTATGTCAGCTCTTAAACACTCCCAGGATGTTTGTTATGCAGCTCAGCCTGATTTCGTCCTCTTTAAACAACAGATAAGATGACCTTTTTGAACTCTTTGCCCCCTCCTGAACCCTCATTGCTGGCAGTTTCGGAGCATCTTAAATGATTATAAATGTTCCCTGACAATCTGAAGTTTGTGAGAGGAGTCCCGTCAGCTCCGTGCCTCTCTTATCAAAATAATAAGACTAAGCTTTCTTATCTGAAGCTACTGCACAACACTTTTTAATTCAGGCCAATAAAAAACTGTCATTCATTTCCCTTTTATTTCTCTCCAAACTAATTCCTGCTCTGATAAAGTCGCTGGACCGGGATATTGACAAATAAGGCTCCGCTCTCAATCGACTTTTCTTTATGGAAAACATTTTTATCTTCTGATGAGCAAATACATTCCCACCCTCAAACTACCTTCAGTCAGATACTGATAATTAGTTGTATGGTTATAATTATTACCCTCTTCTTGTTTTACAATCATTTGTTGAAATTTTGGTTGTTTCCTTGAATACCCTAATTGGTCATTTTTGAACTTTACACATTTAAAACACACTGCCCCTTGTTGACCTTGAAAACTTTTTATTCTACAGAGCCAACTTGAAAGATAAGATGGATGGAGTGAGTGACTAGAGCAAATGTGATGTGTGACGTGACTGAGTTTCAGCAGTGAAGCAGACTTTACCCCCTGAGCTACAGTATAATTCATGAAAGCCTTTGTTTCCATAAGCTGCAATAAGTAGAAACCTTCCTTTTTACTGGCACTTTTCTCAGAAATAATAATAAAATAAAAATCATCATCACATTTTTTTCTCCTCAAAAGCCTAGCCCAAAGAAGGTGGAAAAAATACCCTTCCTTCACTGTTTAGGCTTCTTTGACATTTCTTTATTTCCTCTAGCTCTGCCTTCTCCTGGGTGAAGCACCAGTCAATATTCCTCCTGCATCTCTGGCTGTGCTGTTTGTTTTAATGGGTTTAGTTGACAGGTGGTCAGAGCTGGCATTCTCATGTTTTAAAGAAGTCGTCCTCAGGTCTTTGGAGCTGAGCTTTGGTCATCATCTGAGGTAAAGCTATTCAAACAGACCTAGGTAAGCCCTCACATTCAACAACACATATTAACCTGAAGTAAAAGCCCTTTAGATTAGAAGGCTTAGCTGAGAAAGGAGAAAACTGACTCCATGAGGTATTGACAAGCACAAATCCATCTTGATCCTCTGAAAATGCAGTTTTTTTTAAATTTATTTATTTATTTTTTTTTACTGTGTACACTGACTCAAATATATAAATATAAAAAATTTTGTATTGGTATTTGATGTTAAAGACCACTTAACAGTGTTCAGGTTTTGACTTTAATTAACAGAAAAATCTTCTAATATCGGGCACATAAATTATTATTCATACATACAATTCCGTTCAATGACAAATTGCTTTAGCTTTCTTGTCACATTTTAATATCAGACCATACAAAGACAGCCTGAGTGAATACAAACATTTTGAAATAAAGATTTTTATTATTAAAGGAAGACAGCCATACAACCCAAACTGTTCCTATGTGAGAAAGTGACTGTCCCCATAAATCAAAATAATTGGTTGTGGTACCCATGCCAGCAATAACTGGCATCAGCGCATATGAATTTTGGCCAATTCTACTTTATAGAATTGTTTTAATTCGGCCTCAATGGAGGTTTTGGACCATGAACAGCCTGTTTTATGATCATACCAAATTATCTAAAAACAGCAACAAACTTGGCAATGGTCAGTTTTTATTGATCCAGATGGAAATTTTGTGATGGCCATTACTCCCATTTATACAAACAAACAATTGGTAAGCTACTTGGTCATAACTGAAAATTGACTAGTGAGCACTGTGTATAATGTTACACGGAACACATTTGTAGAAATGAGACCAAAATTTTCATACTAAGTAATGGATAGCAGGATAACAAAAGAGAGGCCTGGCATGATCCGAAGTAAAGGGAATAGAGAAAGTTAAACATATGTTATCTGACAGTTCTTAGAGCAGAGTAGATATTGTCTGATCACAGTTTTTCTCTCTCTGAATGTACCAGAGCCTATAGCATGTCATATGTAATATAGGTACATTTCGTACAGCTTATAATCTGTTTCTGATGTACAGTATGAGAGAGACTCTCCTTTGACTCTGCAAACATAATGCATGCACACAAAGAAATATAACAACCTACAAAAAACCAACAATACAGAGTTAATCTTCTACCATGAATTATATTTACCTTAACATAAAACATACTGCATTACTGATCCCACAGTGGCATTGCCAGCAGTGAGTGAACTCTGTATAATTGGTTGATAAATAAACAGCCTTGCTTTTACCATTTCTTCTCGAAGTGCTGAATGACATTTTCAAAATTGCCTTAACATAATAAAAGACATGCGTTAGTAAGTCTGAATATCTGATTGCTCGGTTCTTAACCCATTCCAGTATTAAGTGCACTTTAAACATGGTCATAGCAACAGTGTCCTTAAGTGTATTCACAGCCACTGAACTTTTCAATATTTTACATGCAACAGCCTCAAATCTCAATGTGCTTTGCTGGGTTTTTATGTAACGTGGTTAAGAAGATCACTGAGAATTGATGGGTCTAAGCCTTTTAAAAAATTTTTAAAGTAAGCAATAAAATCTTGAAATCAATCCTAAAACAATCAAGAAGAAAATCTAAAACTGGAGATGTATGTTCACATTTCTCAGTACAGTATTCATCAAAAAGTTGCTGCATTTTGGATGGTTTGTAGGGGATGTAGAGATTATTTATCTAACCCAATGTATGAGGCCTTACAGTAATTCATATAATACAAGAAAATGAATTACTTTTACAAGGTTTTCTTTTTAAATAATTTGGTTGCATTGGTACACGCACCTATAAACTACCATATTTTCCGGACTATAGAACACACCTCACTATAAGCCACACCCACAAAGTAAAAAAATAAATAAATACTGGAAATGTACATATATAAGCAGCACCGGACAATAAGCTGCTGATATCTCCGCCGCTTTCGGGTTTTCCACATGAACGCAGCCCGAATATATCTGCTATTAAGGACGCAGCCCTGCATCTCCAACGCCGAACCATGGATTTGTTCACGCCTAGCTTACGTGCAGCGGCTATCGATCTGTACTGCCAGATTGATAGACCTAATCATAAAAGCGTCATCATATGAATTTCTTCGTGTTGTTTCCATGATGAGGGGGTATGAGTTTGAAAACATTTCTCCGTCGTGCCTGCTGCTAGCATGTGCTTGTTCTAAATGAAAATCAGCACTTTCTTCATTGATTTCCAATTTTGACTTCCAATGATTCACTTCCTGCTAAAGAGCCCCCTGGTGGTTGAAGAAAAATCCACAGAAAAGCCACACCAGGCTATAGGCCGCATGGTTCAAAGCATGGGAAAAAAGTAGTGGCATATAGTCTGAAAAATACTGAATCATCTTTTAATTGAATTGCAGCACTTCTTTAGCAGTATTAGTCTATCAGCATCCCACATCTTGACTCAATGTACCTTTGAAAAGTTCTCTAAACCTATCAAATTCTGGGGACATCTCTTGTCACATACCTCTTGAGGTAACCCCATAGATCTACTGTCAGATTATGCTCTAGACACATTTAATAACATGAATCAATCATTTGTTTTGACTGAATGCTTGCACCATCTTTCATGGTGACTATGGAATTCTTTTTGTCAGGTAAAGTGTTGTTTTTGAGCCAAATATCTTATGGAACTCTTTCCCAAAACTTCAAGTCTAGTTTAATCAGCATGTTGTTATAGTTTCCTCTCTGCCATCGCTGCTCCAATGCTCTGCTCCTCTGTACCAACTCAGTGTGAGATTGTGTGTCATCATCCTGGTCACAGTCTTTGAGGGGTCCTTTAATAGGTCCTTGTTTATGATCATGTCTCTGACCTTTTTTCTGTCTCCCGACCTTCGCCTCTGCCTGGTCCTCGTCTGTATAGTAAAGGACTCTGATTACTGCCCTAAACCTTGCTTTATCTACCTGGACTTTGATTATTGCCGCACAGATTCTGGATCTGTTCTGTCTCCTCTCCCTGACCTGACCGGGACAGTTTCCCTAACCATTGAGCCTTGGACTGCAGATGACCCTTCCAAGAAGTGGATCAGAGTATGTATACCCCGGTTTTTGACAAATACATAATTTTAATAATTGTAATGCCTTAGTGAACTCTAGCTGTAGATAAATGATGCAAATAAGAAAATCTTAGAAAAATTTTACTAGATCAGTGTAATGTAATTTTAGGGATATTAGATATAAATGAATGAATACTAAAACCAAATCTTAAACTACTACGCTGAATTAACAGAGCAGTAGTTTAAGAGTGTGAACATTTATGCAACCAGGTTATTGTGTCTTTTCATTTAAGGAAAAGGGTTTTCACTTGGATTGTACAGGATAGGCTCCACATTATGGAAAAAGTTTTCAACATTTTCATCGAAATCTCTTTTTATTTCATCGCAACCTTTCATTCTTAAAAAGGGCAGGTGTGCTTTTGTACATAAGCATGAGCAAACGCCACACTAATTTACCAGGAGCCGCACACAAACATCCCTTTCCAAATGAACCATCAGCTTTAATGATTAAATTATACAGAAAGATGTGAGAAATAACAAAAAGAACGTGCAGTAAGTCGTAACAAATGACCACAGCACCATTATGGAGAGAAATTACACACCACAAATTCTATTTGACAATATGTGAATCTGATTACACAAAGGGGCTCCTTAGAACAATTTTGTTACTGTTAAAGGTCACTTCTAAATTAGGTTTGGTTCCTTTCTGCCTATTGAACAGGAAATAACGAGTTTCTTTGATCTTTCTTCAATGTTTTTAGCATTTCTGATTTTCCTAATTAGCTAAATCTAAGTTTGCTTGTACACTTTGTCCTCTCCCCTACCCTCAATGTCAGAGCATTACATATTTACACTGACTAATGACCTGGGCTGACAAGAGACAGATATACATGGAGAGTAATGATTCGCACTCAGAGGGTGCTCCGGTGAGGGCCGGACATCTCAGTCTGTGTCCTTTAATAGGGCCTGTCTCCAGTGATTAGGGATTGTTGACAGTGGATGTGTTAGTGCCAAGCGCCAGATGGAGCGCTCCGTTTCTTTCCCCCCCATTTATTACCACCACCCCAATCTGCACTTAACTGTAGCCCCACCACACACAAGTACAAATGAACACTTTACACATATGCACACATATATTCGTGGACATATTTTTTTGCTCATTATGTCAAATATCAGAAAGTGAAAGAAATACTGTCACGTCATGGGGGGAGAACTTAGCTGTCTCTCCTCCCACGCCTTCTGCAAACTTCTGGGTCTCAGGGGCACACTGGCAATCACACTCCAGCTCTCTCATCATTACACCCTGGTTCACTGCACAGCATCAGTACATTCTCTCCCAGAACCAGGCTGCATTCAAACTAATTACGCTGTCATCTCCATTTTCTCATCTTTGAGCTTGCTGGCTTTTCAGAGAATAGCTTTTTTCATGTCACTTTTACAATGGTGTATAGATTGGAAACCTTCTCTTTTTTTTAATTAATCAACAGTGCCTCCTTTTCTGTCTTTTTTTGAAAAAGGAAGTGGGAAAAAAAGATGTGACTTTAAGCTGATTCTAAAAGAAGAATGACTCTGTATGCATTTCTCTTCCCTCCAAATGGACATACAGTCTGAATTCTTTTGTTTGGATCACGACCCCAAACAGTTTCTACCTTTCTCTGCCTTCCTTGTGTCTCCTAAGATCAAACCTCACTACCTCGAGGGCTTCTGAAGATCAACAGCTGCAGTCTTTAATTGACCTTCACCTACACAAACCTCACATTTATAATCCAGAAGGAAATGCATGCTGCATAACCAAATCTTCCTCTAGGCACTGAAGGCTAAATTAATTTGTATGAAATTCAAGGATAACTAATGGACAGCATGGAGAGAACACAATAAGAGCCCTTCTAGCCCTCTAATTTAAATACACAAGGCCTACTTTATAATATATTTCTACAAAATGCATACTGGTTCCCACATATACAAAGAGGAGGGAACGTAATGTAAGCCTAATTCACAGTGTTAGCCATTATGTAAGAGCCGTGTCAAGCTAAGTCTCCATGAAAGCCAATCAAAGCATGGCCTTCAAAATTTCAGAGTGCCTTTTTTTCAGAACAATGTGTCCTCTTGAAATCTGCAATTAACTGTGTGGAGTTAATTGCAGAGTGAACTGCACATGGCCTCGGATGAGTCGCTCACACCCCGAAAAAGAGCATTGCTGTTATGCCACACAGGACGTTCTCAGAGGATTAGCTTTCTCTCTCTTGACGCAACCTAAGCCGGTATGAGATCCTTGAAGATAATGCCAGACCAAAGCAATTTTTTTTTATTATTATTTTTTAAACTTTGCATACTTCAAAGATGGATCTATTGGAGTTATTTCAACACCACTATTCCTTGTTCCTCAAAACGTTTCTGAGATCTGGAAATTTGACTTAGCTTTGCTGCCATCCATCACATGTGGTCATTAACCTGTGACACACGGCAACCATGTAGTACTTGTCTTTGGTCATCAATCACTCTGTCTTATTAAACAGTCCTGCAAACCTCACAGTGAAATGCCACACTGGATCAAAAACGAGGAGGAAGCATGCAAAATCAAAGCACCCAAAGTGGACGACCAGCTGCTGCTCTGTGCATCAGCTGAATCGCTGCAACTCCAAGTGTACAAGTCTTTTGTGGTTGATACAAGCTGGCACATGTTCCCACACGCGCTGGCCTTAATCGGCTATGATTATAACTAATGGCTGTATTGATGTACATTTTTCCCCCAGCAGGACAGTGCAGTTAGGATCAAGGGAATTCAGTTTCTCCTCAGGCAGTCCACAAACTCTCCTTCTCTGGCTTTGCTTTAGGCAAGCAGAGTTTTTACTTCAGTCACAGGCCAAATAGTATCTGACAATTTTTTGAGAACTAAAACATGTAAATCTGAATGTCTATGTAGGGTTAGGACCTTGATGTTGGACTGAGTATGAGGATGAGGATTAGGTATTTTAGGTAATTTAAGATGGATGTAAGAGGGTGTGTTGGGGGTGTCTTAGTGTGGTACTAAAAGAAAGAGCTTACTTTATTGCAAAACATTCAATGTCTGCCAAGTGTATTTATTCCCCTTAAATACACATCTGAATGACTTTTTGGGGGATTTTATGTGATACACCAATACACAGTGGATAATTGTACAGTGGTAGGAAAATGAACCATCATTTTGAAGAAAACAAAAATCAAACAAAAACTTGAAGTGTGGGATGTATTTGTACTTGGCCCCTTTACTCTGATGTCTCCAAAATAAAATGTGCTGCACCTAACCTTGCTATGTAAAATGTAACTTTTGATCTTTGTATAAATTGGTTAGATCATAAGATCAACATTCTGTATTACCCTGAAGGCAGCATCCAAATGGTGAAGCATGGTAGTGGCAGCATCATGCAGTGGGAATGCTTTTTGTAGCTGGGGAAATTATGAGAGTTGATTGGAAACTAGATGGAGCTAAACAAAGACCAAATATATACCATATTAGGTATGTAGTTTTCTGGCAAGTATGCTACTAGCATACTAGCTAGTATGCTAATAGGTCTTATAGTTGAAAATCAAATAAGAAGAAGACTGGGCAAAACATTTCCATCTCTAAATGTGCAAACTTGGTAGAGAAATATGACATACAACAGTTTTGTAGCTAATTGCAGCATTAGCTACAAATGCTGCAATTAACATCAACACACAGGTGGCTAAATATAAATGTCACTTTTCAGATTTTTGATTCTAAAGAAAGATATTTCTTATCTAATTTGTGTTAGTCAAGCATAAGAAAACATATTGGCATTTGTGGTGGCAAAATTTGGAAATGTTAACTAGTTTTGCACTCTCCTATATAGAGACAGGATTCTTTCTATGTTAAATGCAAAAAATTTTAATATGAAATTAGCAAGTGACAAAAGTAGCTCTTTTTAATCCTGAGACTGATTCATAAAAAGCTAAAAGTTTCATGCTCAAAGCAAAACCAAAATAGTTTCTTCCACTGCATCACAGCAGAGAGCCAGTCATTCAAAAAGTTTGGATCATTCATGATTTACAACTGCTTTAGTGTTGCATAACATTTTTAAAGTTAGTTCTTTAGTTTTTGACTGAAGAAAAGTAATAAATAACTCATTTAAACTGTGAGACCTCTGATGACGAGCTAATCACACCGAAACACTCAAGTTTGCCTCAACATGCAATAATATTGCCTCATCTCTCTCCCTTCTCACTCTGCAGGGCATTCTGTGTTGGACTGATACGTTTTTGATGTTTTGTTTTCCTATGTCTGGAAAATGTCTGTAAACATTTTGCACTCTGAAAGCCTGTGCATATTTATTCCGTGCATGAGAAATATATATGCAGATGTGTGTGCTGTAAAGATTTCTGTCATTTTTTTTTTATTGGTTGAATTATTCATCAGTCAAGACTATGGCCTATGGCAAAATCCTGCACCCTCCAGTTTTCCAAGACATTTTTCTTTGTTTGTACAATAGGAAAAAAAAAATCACTATTCTTTATAACCTCTCCTTTTAAGTGTCGATCTAGTCCAGTTACACAGTCCAACGCAAGTTGGTCCAAGGATAGTTTCAATCAAACTATACTATTTTTAAAGAGTTATATTTTTACCCCCATAAAAGGTTTAAGGGTTTGCATTCAACTGTAACTCAATTCTCCAGGCTTACACTACATTCATGAAACCCATCCTCTCATGTACACACTTGCATATACACATTGTGCTTACCAAGTCTAGGCACGTCTCCATGGAAACTGGAACAGAATAAAGAGACTGCCTTAATCACTTGATAAGTTGTACAAACTGCTCTCATCTGGCCAAAGACATTCACTTTCTAAAATGATTTCAAAATCAGCCCATGTGAAGTCTTTTCATTCTATTACCCGGAGTTAATCATGGTGACATCTGAGAGAGCTCTCCAGTAGGGTTAATTAAAAAAAAATAGTGGGCAAAGTCTGTATTTCTAATGCAGCTGAGGAAAGATCATTATTCATTCATGATGATTTTATATTAAACCACAGGTGGCAAATACTATGTGCACTGAGCAATTAGTCCTGAATCTGTGCTAAGGAGATCTTAGCTTTTACTTGTACGTGCATAGCAATATAATTGAGTAAAACAAGCCAAAAGAAGAAAAAAAAAAAAAACAGAAAAAAGCCAAACATTTTCTTCCATTGATTCCATTTTTTGGATTTAGTTTTATCCATGTTCCTTTTTAAACAGACTTTTATTTATTTAGGACTGTTGAGGATTTTGACCTCTGTTGCTGGATTTTGTTAACTGACCACTGCAGGGCTTCGGTCAGAAAGCACGCTGGTCATCAGGTGTTTAAGGAGTTATGTCAATGAGGCAAATAAATTGAAGCACTTCAAAATAAAAGCATAGATATGAGACATTGAACTACTTGAAGAATTAATAACAAGGACTACTACAACTGAAGTCACCTAGATAAATCTAAGAATGAAAAATAATGACAACGATGAAAGTTGAAATTTTAAAACAGTGTAAAAGTTCTTAGGAATTGAGTTGTTTTTTTTCTTTTTATTATCACTCACAGTCCAAAAGCATGCATGTAAAGTTAACTGACCAGTCTAGAACCTTAAGCTGCTGTGCTGCACCCTCTCATGCTATGCAATGGCTTATTAAAGCATATACAACTGGCCAAAGTTTACTTCATATATAAAGAATACATTTTCCATTCTAGTTAATGGTAAAGGTTACTTGATTATAATCTGACATTGCTCATGATATCTATTTTACCTTTGCTTCTCTTTAGAAAATTGGTTACAAAGAGTTCATTAAGGACTGAAATGCCCACAGACAAATGAAAAACTGACAACTTAAAAAAAAAAAGACAAAAAAACAACAACTTTCGAACAAATTATTTTCATCTTGGCTTTACAATATAAGTATCTTCCCTTAAAAATAGCAATCCTGAATATAGGGCAGAATTTTTAGATGAAAAAACAAATGTTTGTTGACTTTTTACATTTTCTGCTTTTACTTAAAAAGCCATAGCAGCTTCAATCATTTTTAGTTTAGCCTAGTTTGTATTTATCATACCATTTAACCACAGAATGACATTTATTTATTGGGTCTGTTGTGTGCTGCTAAATCTGTGGTGATTGGACTGAGAAGTCTTAATATATCTGAGAGATATTGCAGTTATTCATCTCCATGTTGAAGGAATTTTATCATTTGTATGCCGTTACACTTTTTTTCCAATACTGTTATGTGACAAATGTGATTTACTGCTTTATAGTGGCACACTCAAAAGAAAGAAAGAAAGGAAGCAAAAAAACGAGTGGAAAAAAAAGTCATGATTGATGTGCCAGTTTCAGGTTCTCTCTAGCCATCGCTGAAAGAACTACACAGGCTCTATCTGTATTACCCATCCACGTCCCCTGAGGCAGTGCTCTGATGTGGATGAAGTGAAGAATTACCACTGTGGGAAAGGATGGGCACTAGCCTTTACTACCTGATTTTCATTGTGTCTTATAGTGCTGGTTAGATTTGCAGTAAAAGGAGCAAAATAGGAAAACGAGCAAACAAAGAGGGGATTGAAGTCCCTATTTTCCTCCCTTGCTAAGGCCAGTGTTACCTATTTACCAAAGCCATGATTTCATTCATTTTCCTGACCAATTCTCTCCTGGTCAGGGTCACATGAGGTAGGATTTATTCTAGCTGCCATCCCAGGTATATTCTGGGTTAATTTTTAATATTCTCTTCATCACAGAGTTGCCACAGACATGAACACCACAGCTCAATCACTCCTACAATCAAATCATTTCTATTTCACAAATCGTGCGCATTGTTGAAGTCAGTGTACCCGCACAGGAAGAGTGCACAAACTCCAGGCAAAGAAGCCTCCAGAACCACCTTCTTGTCCTAGTTAAATCTGCAAATGGTTTCATTTTTTGATAAACTCAACATATTCATAATTAGTACAAAAATCAGAATAATGCAGAGTTTCACTTTGTGTTTTTGTAAACAATGGTGAATTATGAATTTCACTGCACTTTTTCCATAAATTATGACTTTCCTTTCATTTGCTTTTTATCTTTTAATCCACAGTTTGTTAGAGATTAAACCAGAATTGTGGATAGGTGAGCTAGTATACTGGTATCAATTGTTTAAGGAAAAAGTTGCTATGATTTTTGCTACAGAAGATAAATTCTGTGTTTTTGTTGAACAATTTGTCTTTGTGATTCAACATAAATATGACTCCAGTAAAAGACATCACATCAGTTTACTGCTTCAAATTTTAAAAGAAAATATCATGATGAAAAATACGAAAATAAGTGCTGCAACTCTCAAATGAACACCAGTGCTGCCTCATTTATAATATTTCCACTCAAATATTGCAGAAATGACGAAATGATATTACTATTGGTTTTTTATGATTGCTTAGCACATTGATATTTAGAAAATGTAAAGTGTGCTACAAGTAAATAATATTACAATTATTATTATTGTTTCATAATTCCATGCAAAACAATGGAAATTATTAATCTGGCTTCATAAAGATCCACGCACCCTGGAATGACAGATGCTTAAAGATTAAACAAAACTGACCTACTTTCAACTCAATTCAGCAAAAAAATGATCTGACCTCCTGGGTCACTCATAGAGATTAGAAATGTAATTTCTGGGTTTACAGATGATCCTTAAAGAGATGCTCATATCACAGCAAATGTAAGGTTGCCTTCCCTGACGCTGTTGGACTCTGTTTTCCACAGTCTCACTCAAAACATTCATGCACTATTCAAACTATGGGAACTTTAAAAGCAGCACCAGAAACAAGAGATGACAGGACAAAAGAAAAGAAAAGACTTTATTTCCTTATATTCAGAATTTGTCAATACATCAACATAAAACCGAAGATACCAAAGAGAATATCTTTTTTAAATCCCCAATAAATAATTCCCAAACTTTAATGACCCCCCCAAAAAAATCTAAATTTCAAAAATCTTTACAAAACCAGACACTGAATTTCAGATACTGGTATAAATAATGGTCACATAAAAATAAAAGGAAATACTGGTTTGATTGAGCATAATAGTCCTTGTTGCTTGGGATATTGTGACAATAGCTGCAGCAGTTGCAGTTTCTATAGCAGAATCCACTTGGCTACATTAACATTTTGATAAAATATTGTCTCACAGCATTTGTGAAACAATCAAAATAGGCTGCAGTGGTCTGAGAGACAGGACAGCCTCTCAGAGAACTTAAATAGTTAAAATGGTTTGCACTTACCTTAACCTCTGCTAGACGCAACCAAATGCTTTTCAATATGTTTAATACTGACACATTCAGACACTGCTTGCAGTACAGCTACTGCAGAGGAGTTAATCTGCCATTAGTAATTACGTTAAACTGAGTATCTTCTTAATAATAATAATTAAAAATATAAATAATGGATTCCTCTTTGAAAGTATAGAATTTATTTGCATCTATTAATTATTTTAAGGTGACTTTTGCTGTAAAATGGTGTCATGTAAATAAACTGAATTAAACGGAATTGAATTTTCAGGCAGAAACTTCATTGAGAACTGTCTATGCCTATTTTATCTGTTGTAGAAGGCATGCAAATTCAGTCAACAGATACTTTCTCTTACAAAACTAGCAAAACAACCTCAACGTATAGGTAACCAAGCATACATTTTATTGTGTGTTGTATATTCATACTCAATGAATTATTCATTATGCCAATCAAGTGTTTTCAAAGTATTTTAAAATCTGTACACTTTTGTACTCTGACAAATCCCCCATAGACTGTTATATGGATAACAACACTGTGACATCCACAATCTGCCGCAGATAAAATGGAATACAGATCAGCAGCATAAATAGCTGCAGGTGAAATTATGTCTCCATATGGTCCAACGATAAATCCATCACATGTGCCATTAACCAGAGTGTGTGATAGGGACAACATATTGTTTCTAGTCTGTCGCCAGTATGTTGTTGAAGCAAAATGCTTGGGAAACTTAATTACTAACAGGTATTCAAAAATGGAAATTATGCAAGCCTTAAGGCAGATAGGTTTTTAAATCTCACTGGCTTTACTCATTGATGTTCCTCTAACAATGCCAAGATATTGTCAAAAACTACACAAAATTATTACAGAATTATTTTTGCATGATATTGGTGTGCACATTGGTGTGATATTGACATTTGATTCTTACAATTAATACAGCTCTTTTCGGAGGTTCCCCTGATGGTTTGCTGTTTCCCAGTTTCAGTAAATACATGCCATTCAGCATTTTCAAATCCGTCAGTGTTCTGAACAAGTCAAAACAAAATGTGTGCAGATAATCAACAGAAAGAGAAGCTACAAAGGTTAAGTGCTGGAAAAATATTCTATTAACTTCTCTGACAAATGGGATGTTCTAAACCTGGCTACGAATAACCTGCACTTGCTGGCAACTGCGACAAAAAGCTTTAGAGAGACATAACTCTGCCAAATTGAGTTTTCTAGAAGTCTGTCTCAGAGAAAGGAGTTATTTATTCAACATTTGGTTGCTTTGTCTGGTATTAGGCCAATCCCACCATTAGACTCAAAGATAAAAAAAGAGAATCACAAATCATAATCTCACTTTGACAAGTTTGCAAGTTGCTGAAAGTCCCATTGATTCTTTAAATTCGCTGTACATGCAGACACCTCGCTACGATGCTCTACTGGGTTGTGCAAGCACTTACCACAGGGCTTTAAGAGCTCATGCTTTGATGTGTGGTTAGATCCGCTGACATAAAGAGAGGGAATAATGCAGAGGGAAAGAACAAGTATTAGGTTCAAGGCCAAGTTAGTTTGATTTTACACTTTCAAGCTGGATAACAACCGTTCAAAGTAAAGAACAACCCAGAAAAAAAAAGTCACTGGAGATCTTACTATAATCACAGTAAAGGTTATTTTCCATAGATGTTCAGCAACAAGAACCAACAAAGAAACTTAAACAGTGCCGTTGTTCGTTTTATATCTAATTTACATAATATATTGCTTGGCTGTCAATGTTACCGTGTTAATGCATGCAATTCAGCTAACAATTTTAACACATTAAAATTACATAATGCAGATTAATCTAACTACTACTTTGATCTAAAAGCCTCTCTCCTGTGGACTGTTACCCAGATCACAGCAGCGCGTTATGGACTCGACACGCTGGGAGCAACGAACAACAGCGAAAGATCAACGTTTTCTCTGACAGCAGACAGCAACAAAAGTTAAACATTTTCAGCTTTCTTGTGTTGCGTTTCTAGTGCAGCTGTACGTGTACGAGCTCAAAATTTCCCACGCATGAATTTACAAGGGCTGTGAGGACAGTTGCCCAGGGTGTTTTTTTTTTTTCTTTCTTTTTAATTCACACATTTGATTCAGATGTGTTGAACCAGGGACACATCTAAAACTTACTGGACACTCAAGGAGTGGATTTGAAGACACCTGCCAGAAACACTGTGTCCAAGCCTAGTCCAACTCAAATGTTTAAATCTAATTAGAGGCCCAAGTCTGATTTAAACCCAACATATTATTTTAAATTGCCACAATTTTAAAATACTTACAGATGTCTGACTTTGCATTCTGCTGGCTTAATAGTTTAACTTCTCCAATTTTTAGCTTGATAGGATGATAAATGTGTTTTGAAAAAGAGTAGATAAGTGCTGCCTTATCCAAAAATATCTGTGGCCTCCCAGCCCCTTCTTTGTAATCATCAGGTTAGGGGAGAATTGTGAAAAACAAATTTTTGTTTGTAAATTAAAAGAGTAGTTTGCTTTTCAATTTCAAGGGAGAAACTAACTTCTCGAGAAAATAATATAATCACAAGATCTGTTATTGCTGCCAGGGATTGTAATTCCCTCCTTTTACACATATAAACACACAATAAGGCAACATAGAGTCATGTATCAGATGCATAGTATGTCCTTATGGTAATTGCTAAAACTGAGATATGGATATTCTTTAATTTCCTGGAAAATTACTCTTATACCAAGTTGTTACCCAACCCTAATTTTATCAGATACATTAAACTGTGGTGCATGAAGAAAAATAACATTTCCAATATTGCAGCAACAGAATCACCTGAAGAACAAATCCATCACTAATGTTTATCTAAAGTATTTTTTTTTAGTCGGAAGCAAGCCATACATTATACTGAAGTGTTTTCTTGTCTTTCTAAATTAGTACAGGTACACTTACTATGACATATACTTTGGTACATCCATCCACATACAAATTGTACCAAATACATAATCAATATTGAGCGTGTGTTGGTACTGTACTTTGTGTAGCAACTCTATTTCTCTTCATAATATCCTCTTGTAAGCTTTTGCTGTGTCTGAAAGATCTAAAGTTCACAATTGGCCTTTGGCTGCAGAGCTTTTACAGCACACATGGACGCACACACACCCACATATCTTTCCTTTGGACAGCTTAGGCTGTGAGGGGAGGGGTAGACTGTGGGGCTTTTATCAGGTGCTGTAAGGTGTCATCAGTGAGTGTTGCTGTGTTAATGTGTGGAAGTCCACTGTCAGCTCTAGTCTCCTTGTCAGCAGATGTCTGCTGGATCACTGCCAAGCAGACCTCCGCAAGTGTTTTCTGTTTTTTTTTTGCAACTTCTGCCATGCACAGCAGGAGTGGGGATGCTACTCATTTTATAAAGGAAAAAAAAAAATCCTTCTCTGGCAGCCTGACTGGTTTCAAGCATTATAAATTATTTCAGTTTTTATTGTTTATTGTTTTTTTCTCATTGGTACAAAGGATTTTTTTTCCCCACTCTAGAGTCTTCTGATACAAACAACCTCCCAGGCAATGGTCTCTGCAGCTCCATCTGATTTATATGTAAAATTATCATGACCTTTTCACAACACATTAATGTCTTGGTGACATTTAATGTGCAGAAATGAAACTTTAACAAATTATAGCTTGAAAAGTGGTCTAAAATATTAATTACAAGAGGATTGGGGGCAAAGATAAGTTGTTGCATCTCTGCAGATTCTAAGATAAAAAAGGATAGAGACCTAAGATGGAATTTGTGTGATGAGAATAGCCTTAAGGATATTCTCATCCTTAAGGCTATGGTATAGGTATATGCATATGGTATAGGCATTTTCAAATTCAAGATAATGTCAAAGATTTACCAGAAACTTTCATTTATTTACAGTCATATTTAAGTAATGACTATGGCGAGTTCCTCTTGTAAACAGTAAGTTGCCCCGGGCCCTGGCTCTGTGCGTCTCTGTTGTTGTGTCTTTGGGCAAGACACTTCACTTGCTGTGCCTGCTGGTGACGGTCAGAAGGCTCGGTTGTGTTGCTGCATGGCAGGAGTGGAGATGCTAATCATTTATAAAGGGAAAAATGAAATCTTCTGACATCTTGACCAGTTTCAAACCGTTATAAATTATTTCAGTTTTTCATTGTTCATTGTGTACAAATGAGATGAGTTGTTCTGTCCAACCACACCAGGACAGCTGTACCTACAATCTAGTAGCTTTTTAGTAACCATTTTCTCACGCCTAGGGAGAATTTAGAGAAACCAATTAACCTGACAGTCATGTTTTTGGACTGTGGGAGGAGAACCCACCATGCACAGGGAGAACATGCAGACTCCATGCAGAAAGACCCCGGGAACCCAGGACCTTCTTGCTGCAAGGCAACAGTGCTGCAGTGATACAAGTACCATTTACTATTTTTAAGTGCCTCCTTCTATTGCAGTCTAACAATAAAAAGACAACTGGTTAATTTAGGGTATCCTTAGCATTAACACTAAAGATGTACAAATCAAGCTTTTCAGGGGTAATATCGATTTATGTTCTATTTGATCCATTCTGATTTCTTTGCTAATGAACAATAACATAAAAAGACAGGGAATGGGGGAAATAGCTGCATGTTCCATTGTAGCAGTTTTGCACAGAAAACAAAGAATTACAGCGTATTTATAAGCATTTCTTTTTAACCTGCGTGTGCATTTGTTTTTATTGCACTAAAAATATAGCGCATCAAAGCTCATGCTATTGGTTGATGTTATGGAAACTTAACATCGTGGGAGTTCTTAGATTTAATGGATTTAACTTAAAAAGAGGGGAAAAATCAGATTTTTTTAAATGTTCTTGACCATATTATGTGGTGAAGAGTGAAATACAACAAACTGAAAATAAAGTCAAACTTGCTAATGCTGCCTATTGAGATACCGTGAACATGCATTAAAAAGGCTAAATCCCGGCCAGTGTTGGAATCATTTTCTTGGCTAAGATAAATTTCTGGTGGAAAAAACTGTCTGTGGTCCACACATGTAATTTGATCACATTACCTGAGTCCACAAGGTCATAGAATTTTAAGAAACCATTTCCTATGCTATTGTGCAAGATTCGCTAGCTGTCAAAAATGCCACCATATTGACAATTGCCAACTGACACAGCCAAAACACTATATGTAGTTCATGTCAGAGAGTTCATTTAAGCTACATTAACACAGTAAGACCGGAGAGACCCTGGCAACAGCTCAATATTTTCCTGAATAGAAGAGGTTCCCACAGTTCTCAACAGCTGTCTAATAAATGAGAGCACACGGTGGGAGGTATATTAATCACTAAAGCTCAACACCGAGACACAAAATCCTCACTCAGCCCACCTGGTTAGTTTTTATAGAACCAAGGGTCAATCTTTTGTAACACAAGGCCGAGTATTTTTATTTACTGTGCTGAGCGGATGAGCGTAGGCAAGCATGTGTCTCTGTGTGTGGAAAGTGTTGAAAGTTCAAGACTCAGGAGTTTAAACCTGTTCCTTTTTGTGCCAAAACTGGCAAATTCTCAAGTAAGATAAACACCTTCTTTCCTGACAGATACCACACTTTGTATCACACCCGCAGTTCCTAAAGCGAGAAGAGAGATGAGTGTGATCATGTTTAACAGCTCATTTAGTATTCATATAAAGGACAGTTTACTTTTAGGCTAAGCTGCTTCAGAGGGGACAAAATGCCACCTACCACTACAGGACATTTACTTACACATTTAAACACAGTTCAGCTGGAGCTGGCGCTATGTTAGAATGATCTTACAATACAGGAACACACCTGTGAGCATTTTAATAAAACTTTTTATCGTTTGGTTCACAGTTTGTTGCCAATATATTTACACCACACTTAAATATTTTGTTTAACTTTTATGTGACAGACCAGCATGAAATAGTGCATGATTGTGAGGGGACATGGTTTTCAGCATTTGATACAAATAAAGTAATCAGATTTATATCATGCATCTGCATTCATCTCCCTGACTAAATACTTAAGCTGTGTTTTGCTGGAATTATATGACTGTCGTTTTTTTGGGATGTGACTCTACTAGCTTTGGCATCTATATAGTAAAATGTTTATCCATTCTTTATTCTATTAATAAAGAATGCTTATTCATTCTTTACCTTAATATTTTTGGTGCTAAACATTCCCATTGTAGCTCTGTTTAGGGTTGTTGCCCTACTGGAAAGAGATCCTCTACCTCACTCTCAAGTCTAATGCAACCTTCAGCTACATAAGCAGATGGTCACAGCTTTTCCCAAATCCACACACATCATCTTGAATGTATTTCCAAAAAGACCAATCAGAGAATCTTCTCTTCCGGTGCACTGGTTCCATATCTGAGTCAGATGCACAAATACCACTATGATCTTAATGAAAATTATGTTTAATATGTGCTTAAATGTTATTTTTAAAAAGATTTTTTACATCTGATGAACGAGTCTATGCATATTCTAATGTATATCAAAGATTGTAGTTGCAATGTAAATGTAAAAAATGTCGAGAGCCATGAGCACTTTTTCAAGTCACTGAGGTATTCACAAGTTGTTTTTATGCTTTACAAAATGCATTGCAACTGTGATTATTTTAAAACCTTTTCCTTTTTCAGTCATGGAATTGGGAAAAACATTTGCTTTTTTTAATGTCTGAAGAACCTTTTTTTTATTTTTATTTCTGCAGTCTGCCAATTTTCTTGACAATTGAAGCCAAGTGCTGGCTGAAAGACAGAAAACGAGGTTTCAGGCTGATGCAAAAGCGTGACAGCCCATCTCTGGCCTTTATGACTGCCAAAGCTCACCCTTTAAATAGCATCTCTCACTCCTGTACCAACCCCCCCTCCGGCCTTACCAGAACAGTTTTTATCATCCTTGATAAAGTACCCATGCCCTGGGAAGAATCAGTCCTGGATGTTTACTGCATTAGGTCAGCGTGCACTAATGGAGAAACTCCTACAGACCTTGTCATTGCCACAGGGCAACAGGGTAGCAGACATTAAACCATATTACCTTTTCTCCCCCTCACTCTGCTCAGGCACACTGGTTGAGTCACAGTCAATTAGAAATGTAATTAGAGTGCTCTGCATATGCAATTTATTTCAATCTAAATCATTTGACAATAAATAAGCAGTTATGCATTTTGTCTCCTGCTCACAAATTCCATTTATTCTGCAGCATTTAAAAACATCAAACAAAATTGCTTAATGTGATTTTTCAGAGCAGCGTGTTTGGCGGCATCTGCGTATTTGCTAAGAACTTCCACACCAACACTCTGATGACGATTCCTCTCTGACTTGTGTTGTTCAGGTGTTGGGTAGAAATCAGCTGCCAACTCACCTGAGGCCCACAATTAGCACTGAGCAGCTGCTGAGCTTTCTGTGCCATAACAGTTCACACTCTGTGGACACACACTGTCAGCTCTGCGAGATCAGCCGCAAACGGCAACGAGCCCGTCCTTCCAGTTTCAGCTCCTCCATCCTGGCTTTATAAGCACATTCAAGGCAGCTTCTGCCTCGTTTCATACTGAATACTAAGTACCAGTTTTCCTCCTGAAGCAAAGAGCACATTAAAGGGACTTTCATTTATTTTCATCAGTGCATCTTTGGATGGAAGCGGTCCTTCAGCTTCAACTGCCTGTTGATCCCCTGCAGTGAGGAGACAGGCATAGGCCCATAGGTAACACTGGACAGCGCAACATCAATAGTAGTGGTGGTGCCATTAGTCGGAGACAGTAGTGGTGTGTGATGTGAATCATAGAGAAAGCTGGAGGGTTCCTGCTGTGCAAGGCGCACAGCGTTTTAATGAATATTAGGAAAGTCTGGGAAGGCCTGGACAGATGGTTCCTCTTGAGGCATTTTCTGTTAGGAGCACCTGTCACATGTGAAACAAGTTACCCTGAATTATCTCCCCTGCTGTATATGCAGAAAAAAACATCATTAGAACAGATAGATCATGGTAAACATTTGCACTTTTGGGTTTGAAAGTCTTCCATCTGTGCAACAATTGCAAAAAGAAACGTGAATTTAAAGATACTTGTCCATTTCTGTTGTCTTCTATGTGTGTGTCTGCCAATGTTAAAGGAAAACTGAAATCAAATCTCAAAATATTGATATTATGAATATCATTTAGTGAAAGACTTCCATAAAGAATTCCATAGATTCGTTTCTCTGTAATCATGCATTTCTAGCATTTTTGTCAATATATGCCAAAGCATTTTCTTTTGGGGGGGAGGCAGGAATTTTACAAGAGGCTTATTTTATTATTTTCTTTCACCTGATATTAGCTTAAAATACTTTGAAGCTCAAGTTTTTCTTTAAGCCACTTCAAGATACTTTAATTTACCAGTAAATATACCACTCCCTAGTTTAAAATATAAAACATACAAACTTGCAGCCAGTCCTTCTATACTCCCTTAAAGTGTAACTAAGCCCACCTGCGAAAGCAAAACCCTGGGAACTCTGGACAGCGCAAATTTTGAAAAATTCCTGCGAAGTTGGTGGAGCCAAGTGTGGGTTGGAGTAAGTGAGACAATAGAAGAGTTGTTGTTAACTTACAGACTTTGTTGCTACATTTAGCAAATTTCCAACCCCCTCCAGTAACTTTACATTAAAAAAAAAACTAACAAGTGTAGCAACTTGTTCTGTTATTGCTGCTCTGCTGCAGACCTGCTCTGTCCTGAGCAAGCAGTGAGCCCCTCCTGCTTCCCGTCCTGCAGAAGCCAATAGAGGAGAGGAGACCCAATCCACTTCGTGTCCACATTGCAAATAAATCACACACTTGTAAATCTGAGTAATACTATCGATCAACGCTAACCACAGCTACATTCGCTTTTCCAACTCCTGACTCGCCACTGAGCAGATTTTTTCACAGATTACCTGTTTCATGTTC
>CAEFZY010078876.1:0-96293 GCA_903066815.1 Brachyrhaphis roseni
GTATATATATATATATATATATATATATATATATATATATATTACTGTACTCAGGTTTATAAGCCTCATTTGGCTCTTTAGATTAATTTCAGAGCATTTGACAAAAGGAAAGTTGTTTTGTGCCATTCTCATCGTGTTATTATCTGTGTCAAATTTTTCTGGTTCAAATACTTCCGAATTAGTCTCAATATAGGTGGCTCAGTTTCAAGAACTTTATAACATAGATTTTAAATAAAGAGCTATGTTTTCTGGCCATGGCCAGAAAACTGTAAATTGATCTTCATGAGGACAGTCAAGCAAAACAAATGACAAAATCAACAAATGGTTCACAGACACAAAATTGAACCTTTTTTACATCACCATTTCAAAGGGATGGTCAAAGATGTTTCTTTTTGTGTACATCAACCTTGAGCTGTCCTATTGACAAAAGAGAATTGGAGTATTGACAGCAGGTGTGCAATATTTTTGCCAGCGGGGACATTTTCAAAAGCGACTTAATCCTAAAAATAGACTTTTATTCTCTGTTAAACATATGTACTTACGGGTTGCAGTTTTCAACTATTTCTGTCAGCTTGTGCTACTGCGATAGAAGATAAAATCTCTATTATCTGTTATCACCACTGACTGGATGGAGTTTGAAGTTCACTGAACAGCTCAGGTTGGTTACTTTTTCTCTTTTTTTATTTTGGAAAGAAGCCACCAAAGTCAAGCTACCAGCAGAAATTCTAAGAAAAAAAAAGGTCAGTATGTTGTTGCAATATACTGAAACGTCTTTCTGTTGTGGTTGCCAATCAGAATTGCATCCAACAGGGACTGGATTCAGCTGCAGCAATGCATCCCTATTCCGCTAATGCTTTAAAATGGCTTCAGGTACATTTAATTTTTGTACTATTTGTATGATTGTACATCCTTTTTTTATTATTATTATATACTTTCACATTAAATTAATAGCTTCCCCAATAATTGATTTGGTTATTCTTAATTGAAAACCGTGTCCACTGTGATTGATTTGTGCATCATATTCTGTGTAATGATGCGTGAAACAAACAGAGAATTGATCTGCAGTGTTGCTCGGCAGGTATTCCTTCAATTCAGCCAAGCGCAGTGTGACAGACTCAGTGGATTACACAAATCAGGCTGGGACAAAGTTAATTAGCCAAAACCTTTCTCTCACAGTGTTCAACTCAAGCAAGTAGCAGAAGAATAATCATTCTTTAGTCACGCATGGCCTCAAACATTTATTCTTTGCTGACAATAAATCAAACAACTTAAGGCAAGACAGAGTTGACTCAAGAGAGGTTTATTGGTTTGTCATTTGGGTGTGTAGACAAAAAAAAAAAAACTGATGAGGAACTGGAAAAGAAGCATCACATTGGATGACACACACACGGAGGAAAAAATGTTTCTTTTCAGCTCCGCTCTTATCTTTAGTGCTCTTATCGAGAGTCTTCATCTAAGTCAGCGCTTCGGTTTTGAATTAACCTCAAGTCAATATCAAGGCCATCGATCATGCTGACAGGAGCAAACTTGTGAGTGGGACATTGGAAAGATAATCATCTGGAGAGGAGACGTGCTCTCCTCTGGCAGGAATGCTGCTTCGCTGATTAGAATGACCAAATCACTTGCAGGCTGATCTTTGAGGTGAGAAAGACAAAAGACTGATGCTGTGTGCAACGGCCAATCATCATTACAGCAGAGGAGGATGTTTAAATCTTAATAGCCGGCAGACGGTTTTCATTATGCTCTTTGTCTTGAGTGACGAGCATGAGTCAGCCTCGCTGTTGTAATTAATGTGTGATTTATTAACTTGGAGTTGGGGAGAGAATTTCTACAGCAAAATCAAACTTGTGGAGTGATGAATATTTTTTCTGTTTCATCACAGATCCCAAAATATTGAATACAAAAAAAATCCAGTTATTTATTGACTTTTTAGAAGGTTAGTATTGATTTAATCTAAAACCTAAGAACAGAAATAAACTTCTGAATTATTCATATAATAAACAATATTCCACTCTGATACACTACAGGTTCATATCTCAGAATGCCTAAAAGTCCAGACCTAAATGTAATTACAAAGCTATGTTAAAATCTGAAAACTAATGTTCATAGACGCTTTTAATCTGATCTGTCCAAATGTACGATGTTTTGCTAACGAAAATGGGAAAAATTCATAATATAGCTGTTCATAAATGGTACAGCCATAAGCTAAAAGACTGCACGACACCTAATATTGTAGCAAAAATATTGCAATGCAAAGTATTACGTAAAGGTGGTTAAATAGAAAAATTCACACCAGAGCTCTGAGATTTCTTCTGTAATTGTTTGAAAAAAAAGAGCATAAATTTTGCCTAACTTTATAATTACGCTCATATCTACGAAGGAGTATCAGGGACACACTAAGAATTAAGAGAATAAAGTGAAAATTACAAGAAAAAAGTCATAATATTATGAGAATAAAGTCATAGTATTATGGAAATATAGTCATAACATTTCAACAATATCAGAACTTACCCTTCTCTCATTCAACATGTTCCATACATTTTAGTTTTAATAACTTTATTTCAGTCACACATATCAGTAACCTGCCATAATGACTAATGCCAGCACTCGGATTAAACCGAAATCATATTTAAGATCTCTAACATCACCAATCTCGACACAATACACTGATAAGGAAACCAATCCCTTCAGGGTAATTGTTCAAATGGAGTGATTCAAATAGAGTTGAATTTGCTGACCTGCACTTAAAATAGCATTCATTTACATGTTAATACTTTAGCCTTTTTATTTTCTTTCTGACACTTTAGGCATTGACACAGTCCTGATGCCAAACAAAGCTATTTTCATGGATGTGCCATTATGGAGAAGAGCTGCACGGGGGAATCCACGAGAATGCAATCCAGGTGTCACTGCCCCTTGATAATCTCACTGGTTTTTCAGGAATTCATTTCCCCCAACAGCTTCACTTCAAAATGACATTCTGACACCATTTACATGGAAATCATTTTGCCCCCTCATCTGCAATAGTGGTATGTGTGCACGCAGACAGGAACGTCTCTTACTGTGGAATTATTAATGGACAACAACAAAATCAAGACAAGGAAAGAAAGAAAGAAAAAAATGAGGGATAGAAGGAAAGAAGGAAGGAATGAAAGAAAGGAAGGAAGAAGAGAATAGTAAAACAGGTTAAAGTCAAGGGCAGAGCTTTGGGTATTAAGGGATAAAGTAGAAATGGAAACAATAAGAGAAAGCATAATGAGGGAAATTCCTTTTCTCTAGTTGAATGTGTATGTATTCTTGCAACTAATGCACCTATACCCACACCCACACACACGTTAACAAAAAAGAGATGTAAAGAGTTTTCCTCAAAGAAGAAAGGAAATCCTCCAGCTAAGCTCAAAGCTGAGTAGGAGTTAAAAGAGGAATGCTTATACTGCATAATGTATGGCTGTAGGATTTTCTTAGGGTGCGATGAGAAAGAAATGTATGAATACAGAAAGGGCTTTTTCTCTTTGAGGTTAGCGGTGGTCACGACAAACCGAACATCCCCATCCCCCCATTTGGAACTTCTACATGAACCTGAGGTGTATCAGAGTGGAATACAAAAAGCTGTGTTCCGGTGAAAATCGCAAGATCTCCATTACGACTTTCCTAATAAGCAATTTACTTTTAACAAGCTTGTTTTACCAGCATCAAATCCACTGTACCTCCACAACATCCTCTGGAGTTAGCATCTCTATTATCAATAGGGGTCAAATGACAAACTCAATACACAAGATGAGACAATGATTGATACTGAATTAATAACAAGAAGAGATGACATTTTTGCAATGTCTTTAATTTTAACGGCATACAAAAATATAGGCACATAAGACACTGCATAGGCAATTTGGTCACCAGCAAAGCCTAACTTCCACTAATTTGTGGATGCCGAACAATTAAGTGTGCCATAATATTTATCAAATTCATACTCGGATATCACAGCAATGACCACATGATCACCTTTAGTCTTTTGCAACACTATAAGCATTGTGACTGCGGGGTTGAAGATCCACTCATGCTGAGATGCAGGGGTTTTGAAACAAAGTGAAACTGAAAGCATTTTGGGATTTGTCAAGCACAAAATAAATTGACTAGTCAGATTATGAAAGACTTAGAACTGAATTCCCAGACTGTCTTTTGATCACTAAACCTGAAAAGGATTAAAACACAACTGAGGTACCCCATGCTGAGACAGTTGATCACAGAATTCCACACCAGTGATCCTGATGGGAATGCTCTATTCAAACATATATTCTACAAAATCTACCTAATGTCCCCTCGCTTAGGCTTGGGTATCACATTTTTCGACACAAGCCTTATATATTGGTGTGAATGGTGTCAAAGAATGTGAAAGATGCTTACCCCTTTACAAATCATCCACACATTTCTGTACACCCTTGTCCCTAGCGGGGTTGGGAGGAGTGATGTCCCTAGTGAGGTCATGATTTTGGCCGGAGTACTCGGAGAGAACCCATGCATGCACAGAGAGAACATGCAAATGGCAATCGAACCCAGGACCTTCTTGCTGCAAGGCAACAATTCTACCAACTACACCACTGTGCAGCCGCATTACAAATCATGGCAATCAGAATCAGTGTAAAATATTCCAGTCAAGAGTTTGATATGGAACATATGCTATGACTTTCATGTTTGCAATTATCTACATTAGCCCAATTGCCAATCTCTGTACAGTCCAATATCATGTAGTTCAGATTTGATAAGGTATTTTAGCTTTTGAAAAAGGGACTATCAAATACATTTCAAATGTATTTAAATTGAAAACTTTTAGTTTAGTACCAGTAATACGCTTTCAACAATAACATCGTTAGTAGAAAACAATTAGCCACCTACCGGTCGTAGTAAACTAGCGGTCAGACTAAATCATGAGACAATGGTAAGATTCAGCCTTTCCATTGAGATCAACAGAAAATCAGCAGAGATAAAAAAGGTTAAAGTTCAACGTGGATGGAAAAGTGGGATAGAATACTGAGAAATCCTTTTTTGTGTGACAAAGTATGGAAAACCCAGTTGATTCACGATATCAGTGCTATTATGAGTTTCTGTTAATTATGTAGTTCATGTTCATGTGAAACTGAGAGGAAAGCCTATAAATCAGTTTTCGACTGGATTAACACTGCCTCCACCTGGTGTCCCTGTTGCATTGCTTAATGATGCTTAAGGAGGCTGTTAGGTGAAATGAGTTTCTCCACCCTGAAAACTTTGTTAGATGTGCTTTTCTGTTCTTAGAAAGACGTTATTAATATTTAGCAAAACTGAATGAAAACAAAAAAATGGGAAAACCTGCAATATGTTAAACCAATGACTGCTTGTTGTAAATAGTAAACCAAAAATTATATACTTCATCACATCAACATAAAATGATTATTTGCAAAGATATCAGTAAAGAATGTATCTTTCAGTGTAAGATTATATCACTATCAATAATTCCCCCCAATTCTGGGATCAAGAAAGTTTATCTTATCTGGGATATTAAATGTTGACCGTTTAGTCAAAAATAATTTTATAATTACCAAAACATGCATTTAACACTTAAAATGGATAGCCTGCAGGCCCACACTAATAGCAAACTATTTTAATGGGCGTATGTTAAAAGAATGAAACTTTTACTTTTAACACGCAGGAGCGTCACAACAATCCAACTGCTGGGGTTGAACTTCAGAGGCAAATAAAAACCAGCAAGTAACTTGGATCTTAAATGTTTAGTCACTCTCGACACAGAATAATTTTTTCTAGGATGCGCCAACGTTCAGCACTTCAACCTTCACGTTATCTTATTAGAATTTCTTTCCTCTAAATTTAAAATGAAGGTAATGTTCTGAAAAAAAGCACCAGAAGTTGACAACATTACTTTTTTAAAAAACAAAGTGTATGGCTGGTAATGGGTAGAAACAGACGACACTGGCTAGAAACAGCGACGACGTGACGTCACTGCGTACAGCGTGACGCCTCGGAAAGGATAAACAAAAAGGAAGGAAGCCTTCGGCGAGACAATCGCGGCAAAATCGGTTCAAATTTTACCTCGGAAGCTTTACTTGGTCACTACATGCGTGTCTTTGTTGCTTAAACTGCTACCGTCAGGCGTTCACGATCATGAACGACTCGTTATTGTTTCGTATGAGCGCATTCTCGGATCAAGGAGGGAGAAAATACATGGAGGATGTTATCGAGATCAGAATCGAGTACGAGCCGACGGCGTCAACAGACGAGGAATATCCCAAGTCGCAGAGACATGGAGGGCAGGGGAAAGCGGAGAGCGCAGCTGCCACACAGACTCTGACAGAGCCACATGGCCTGAGCAGACCAGGTCCAGCCGCCGCTGCGTGGGTAGAGAGCTTATCCGACGAGGACGTTTGCAGCGTCGGCACCCCGGCGTCGAGCGAGAGTGTTGTTGTTGACACGCGGAGGTCCGTGGCGTTCTTCGCCGTGTTTGACGGCCACGGGGGCCGCGAAGCGGCGCATTTCGCCAGCGAGCATCTGTGGGATCTGCTGAAGAGGCAGCGGGGCTTCTGGTCAAAGGACCACGGCGAGGTTTGCGCCGCTCTACGGAAAGGCTTCATCGCTTGTCACCACGCAATGTGGAAGGAGCTGCGTAAGTTCTGAAAAAAATGAATACGATTTTCACTGTATTTCTGTCAATATTTACCACACCTGAGAGCGTCATGATGATGTCACGTGCCGCAGCATCATACTCCGCTTCTGCTTCGCTCTTAAATGGGATTTAATGAGTTGGAAGGTGATACTGAGGTAGACGTGAAAGAGAAGATTCTTGATTTTATTTATTTATTTTAGCAAATGAAAAGTGTTGCGTATTTTTGAATCTAACCTCTGTTTACTCTGATATCCATAGATAAAATCATGTGCTACCTTTAGAAGTAACCTTTAACTTTAGTCCACTTTAGTGTAACTTAATGTCAGTATAAATGCAGCAGTTTTTCGGTGACATTCAACTTCTGTTCACGAACATTAATGAGCAAATAGGGTCGTAAAGATAAAGTTGCGCAAAAAATAACGTCGTATACGTGATGTAAAGGTACAGCGGGCGCCACGCGCACGGAGGCGGCCGTCCTGGGTTCGATTCCCGACTGTGAGACCTGATCTGGTAGTTATTAAAGGTTGACAACAAAAAAAAACTTATGTAGATGATAACTGAATAATTTAATATACGTTCAAATGCTATCTGCATTCATCATCATGAACATACCATCCCGTTCCCCCATCTCTTGGTATCTTGTTTCTTTTTAAGAGTGGCAAACCTGTTGAGGCGGTAAAAGAGGTAAGACTATGAGGTTCAACTCAATCTAAAATAATTTCAAGTTGCGTGAGTAGCTTTGTGTGTGCTGACAAGGTAACACATACCACATAGGTTCAGCAGAAGTTCAACCTGACTACTTAACTTCAGGATTTTATCTTCTTTCTTATCTAAAGCACTCTATAATGTCTACCCTATATAATCTTTCACAGCAATAATCAGTCAACATTTTCTTTATTTACCTTTTTTCCCCCTCACAGCAGAGTGGCCGAAAACTATAACAGGCCTGCCCAGCACGTCGGGCACCACGGCCAGCGTCATCGTGATCCGGGGAGTTCACATGTACGTTGCTCATGTAGGAGACTCGGCCGTAGTGGTCGGAGTGAAAGAAGACATCTCTGACATCACGCTCCAGGCGCTTGAAATAACGCAAGACCACAAGCCTGAACTTCCGAAAGAAAAAGAAAGGATTGAGCGACTGGGTGGCAGGTGAGTGGCATCCAGATGTTCAGAGGAAGTGTCAGTTTAAGGTCACAAAATTACTAATAACCCTGTGTATCTTCATTGTTCTAGGCATTAGAAATTGATTTCTAACTCTACAAGAGCCTTGTGTTGATGTTTGTGGTTGTGTTGCATCTACTTAATCGTAGTGTAATGAAGAAATCTGGGGTTAACCGTGTTGTGTGGAAGAGGCCGAGGCTGACGCACAACGGGCCTGTGAGGAGGAGTACCGTCATAGACCAAATCCCATTCCTCGCAGTCGCTCGATCCCTCGGTAAAGAACGCCTTGCTTGTTTGTTTCTTTTTTTCTTCAGCAAAATACCAGTGGAAGTCAATTTAACAACTCTGATCGTATTTTATCATCTGTGGACAGGTGATCTGTGGAGCTACGACTTCTACAGTGGAGAGTTTGTTGTGTCTCCTGAGCCCGATACCACTGTGATGACCCTCGATCCCAAACGGCATCGCTACATCATTCTCGGCAGCGATGGGCTGTGGAATATGATGCCGCCCAAGAACGCCGTGAATATGTGTTACAGTCACGACAAAATGGCAGTACGTAATGCTTGATATTGTTAAACAAAGCAAGATTGTGATTTTAGGTGCCTGGTATTTGCCACATCAACAACACCTTAAAAGTTTCAACAACTTCATTTGTCTTTCTGAAAGGGACCAAAGGGAATGTCTTGCGCCAGGAGGCTGGGATGCACGGCTCTGCTGTTCTGGAAAGAGCGCATGCTCCGAGCGGACAACACGACCGTCATCGTCCTGGCCCTGCAGGAGCGGGGGGGCCCGCCCATCCCCATGCACCGAGACGAGATCGTCGTTGACATGGCGACAGGCATCGACCAAATTCCATACCCTGGAACGCCGTATAACACGTGCGAGATCCAAAAGGTCAAGAGCCGCTAATTTGTTGCATTGTGTTTTTAGAACGTCTAGGTTTGACAAACAAGATCAGACATGAAGAAAGGTTTGTTTCTTGATGCAGCACTGCTGCTCTGATTGTGCAATTGTTTTCCCGTACATGTTCATTTGTTTGTTCTTGACGATTTCCTGTTTTCCTTTTACACGTTTTCAACCCATTTGTCAGTCAGCTAATGACTTCTTCCAGTTAAACTATATTGTAGATGCCACAAACCGCTCATCAAAGATAACAGCAGCCAATCAAATGAAGAAGGGTCATTGGTTCACCAAATCATTCTTTGTTTTCGGGGCCAACAGGCGGAGCATGAGGATGGCATGTTTTATGAAGAAGATGAGATATATGAAGAAGAACATGAGCGATGGACATGCCTGGATTGGTAGTGAGGTGACTGCTCAGCAATGAAAATGTGTTAAATGATTGCTGCTATTATTAGATAAACTATTTGGTAAGATTTAAGATGGGTTTGTTTAGTCTAGCAGCAAATTTGAAAGCAATCAAATAGAATCAGAAAAAATGTCCTGATTTGTGGATCTGAGTTTGGACATTGATATGAAACATTTTACGTTTAAAGAAATGTAGAGCTGACCTTTTGATTATAGTTCAGAATATACCAGGATTTCATACACAGATTTGTCAAAGTTGATCTGATATTGAACTTTTTCAGATCTTCAAACTTTTATTTACCTGTATGCAATAATTTTTTTTTCACCTGCTCCCAATAGTAATTAAATTAATTTTTCATAGTTTTTGAAGTCCATATTATCATTACATTTCAAAACTAGATCCATAGCCATACTTAAATATTTTTCATTCCAATAGTTTAAAACTTTCAAGTTTTTTTTTGTTGTACTGTTTTATTCACTCTCATTAGTGTGTCTCATTTTAGGGACAAATCCATTTAAATCATATGTGCAGCACTTTAAGTATTTTTTTCAGGTTACACTTGCAAACCTCTGTGTATTTTTATTGAGATTTTATTAGGAGTGCACCAATTTAAAAAAAAAATAAAAATCTGGTGTCAAAATGCATCCCTAGATTTCATGTGATGGTCTAACACACAATAGTGCATAATCTGAATAGTCTACTATGGATTTGTATTTGGTGTTTGAGTCAATCACAGTCTTTTTGTTCATGTGTCTATTAGGTTTGCCAAACTACAGAAAAAAAAAAAAAAAATTTAAGTAGTTCAGTGAGTTTAATTGGCTGTATTTTTAGTATTTGTCTTGCTGGAAGGACAAACCTCAAGTATTTTGAAGCTTTCAAGAGATTTTCTTTGAGGACCATTCTGGATTTGGCTCCACCCATTTTCCCATTAACCACAATCAACTTCCTAGCCCCTGCTGAATGAAAACATCCCCATATTACTATGCTGTCACCACCATGCTTCACCATGTGGATGATGTTGGTCGTGTTCGTTTTGTCTACAAATTCTCCAGAGAAATCCATTAGGCTTAATCTTTTTGCATATTATCACATTAAAATCATTTCTTTTCTACCACTTCATACTACTTTTTGTTGGTCTATCACAAAGTTTCAGTAAAGAACATTGAGGTTTGATGGTAACAAAATGACAAAAGGTTGGAGGGGTATGTGGGAAATCAATAAAGTTACAGCATTTCATAAATGCATAACATTTTCTCTTCTGAAACCTCATTGGGTCTGCTTTGCTTTTTTTTTTTCAGCCAATTGGTCCGCTGGAAGCCCCTTCCCCTTTTACAGAAAGTTCTCGAACACTGGAACAGGCCTTCGGGCTGTACGAGGCGGCTTTCTGCGCCACCACGCAGCTCTTACCCGACGCCGACTCCACGCTGCACCCCGCAGACCGTTCACCGAATGGTTTTGAGAAGCAAGACCCGTCCAGCACCCAGGTGGACTGTGACGATTCGGCTCCTCCTTCAAAAAAGCCCTGCCGGTCCTCCTCCAGAGCCCCTGAACTTAAAGGTCCTAATACTCGGCTTGGCGGGTCTCCCAGCAAAGGTTGCTCGCAGAAGAAACTTCACGGGAAAACAGACAGTGAACAGTCCCTACAGCCGAACAACGCGGAATCGGGTCCGTCTGAGGACGATGGCATTCTGCCGCAGCACGCGTCGGCCCTGTGCGTGTGCTGAAACCCGTCTCAAAGAAATCTGCACACCAGTTCTTAGATGTATACTTTTATACAAAGTCTCTATTTGTATGTTCATATGTAAGATAGAGGTCTTGTAAATGTTTTGCTGTTCTGATTTTCCCCTCCCCTTATTTTCCTTTTCACATTGTCTGTATATTTTAAGGAAAAAGCGTTAATTTAAAGTGGCTTCAGTTTTAACAGAATCGGGACACACACATACTTCCATTTTTAGATTTTTATCAAAACAAGTGAACTACGTTAGATTAATTTTAATTGAGGAACATGCCATGTTTTTCATTAGCTGTGGTTAATACCTCAGCTCATCTGTTTGGGTCTACAAAATATTAATATTTTGATAACTTGATGAGACGACCTCCTCGGTTGTACTATTCGGCACAAGGAGAGGTGTAATTTGTTTTTTATTATTTGTTTTATGGAATATGGAATTATGACTGTTTATAGCCACAGTTTTCATTCAGTTGTGTTTTTGTTTGCATTTTAAAGAATGGTCAGCATTAAACATGCTTTGGAATTGTCTCCCCATGCATTTGTCTTTGTAGCATTCCAAGCGCCTTCATTTTGTTGTCTTTTATCATCTGGGTTAAGAAATAAATGAGTTTTTGTTCAACTTTGGAGCTCACTAAAACATCTATTTAAGCTGTAGAGGCAGAAATAGATGTTGGTCGCGTCAGGCTGAAATGTTTTATGTAAGCTAACATAAGCTACTTTCCCCATACATCACACTACTGCAGATGTATGGGGTAGTGTGAAAAGCTCTTTGAATTTGATGTTTTTCTTTGAATTTGATGTTTTGTGAATTCATAACTTGTCCTACAAGACAACACTTAATCGCTCGTGTAACTTGTTACTACAACAGCTCGGTTACTAAGCTAAATAATATGTCTGCTTTTATTTTGCATAAAATGTCATTGTTGCCTTAGCACAGATGAGTGAGGTACTTTTGTGTGTGTGTCTGTGTTTGCATTTAAGGTCTAAAATCAGGTAATGGAGTGTGTCCAGTTTGTTTCAGCCATTCATGTCACTCTGGCTCAGCTGTTCAGAGTTCTCCTCTTTTTCTTCCTTTTTTGTTTTTTGTACATTGAGTAAATATGCAACATCAGTTTGTACAGTACGATAATATGCAACACGTAGGGATTTTTCAGGAGTTTAGCATGCTCAGATTTATGCTGTACTTTGTGATTTGTGTGTGTGTGTGATGAGGATAATGAGTGTCGAAGGGCATGTTCATGGATGTGTTTTAACAATACCAATACCTTTGTCTCACTTTATATTCAGTGTTGCAGATTTTCAGGTTGCATACTTTCAAAGTGATGACGTAAATAAAATATCTGTGTTGTAATGAAGTTCTCGTTTTTTAATTGGCGCGATCATGTCTGTTATTAAAAAGAAATCTGGATGTGCGAAACTGATATGGCCCATTTTTTACTAAACATGTTCTGTTAAGTAGAGTTCGTTAAAAGGTGCTGACGTGGCTCATTGGAGAAAAGTAGTCTGGTATTTTAATGAAATTGCCCTTTGTTTGGACCTCTGTCTGTAAAGCCAGTTACTGGTTGTAGCAACTGTTGCTAAAAGGCAAAGCAATTGGATGTTCATGAAGTTTTAACCTTGTCCAGAAGATGGCAGCAAAGTAAAGGTTTCAAATAGATGTATTTGAGCCAAGCATTACTTCCTGCTTTTTTTTTTTTCTTTTTTTTTTTACTTTTTTATTCAGATTTCCCAGTGCAGGTCACATCACATACATCTTACATATAATATATTTTACAGATTACATGTACAAACATATACGTTCCAGAAAAGTTTTTGTTTGTCCAAAGTCTTAAAGAGAAAAAAAAAAATAAAAATAAGCTTTGAAAAAACAAAATATAAAAACAAAAGGAATAGTTTGGGATGTCCTATTGTCAGTTCTTTTTAACCACATTTGACAAATACTACGTTAAAAAAAACCCTCAATGTTTTACAAGTAATATTGGCATCAGGTTTTTGATCTGCGACTTCAAATCCGCAAATAACAACCGAAAACTGCCTAACAGAATGTTGCACTTGGAAAAAAGAAAAAAAATATGTTGCTAGAAATGTAAATGCACATAGCCTCCGCATTGTTTAGTGCTATCACCAAACAAGGTTTTTTGTGCGTTATATCTAGATTAATTTTCATGCATTAACAGGCACAGGTGGGTCACTCTATTTCATCACATTTTTACTCAAGGAAAAGTAAACAGTAGCCGTCCACAAAATTACTCAAGAGTAACAAGTATTTGGTAAAATGTCTGCTCAAATAGTGATCAAATTGTCAATTATTTAACACATTTTAAAAATCACATAATCAGATTGAGCAAAATATAGAGTTAACTGGAAATGTTGGTATACTAAGGACCAAAATGACAATAAGTTATATAAGTTAAATAAAATAAAATAAAAATAACAAAATCAGGCAAAAGAAAAATTTTCCAATCTTTCTTTCAATAAAAAACTTACGAATCTATAACAAAAACTGCAGGTGTGTGTCTGCATCTGGTGAAGTTTGGTTAAAACATGTTTGTTTCTCATTCAGTGGGAATCCAGAAATTATACTCAAGTAAGAGTACAATACTTCAATACTTCATAATAAAATTACTCAAGTAAAAGTAAAAAGTACAGTGTAATAAAAATACTCCTAAAAGTACAGATTTTCCCCCAAAAAACCACATAAACGTAATTAAGTAAATGTAACTAACCTAAATCTGTTAATAGGAAGGGATTATGATTGGCTGTAAGAAGAAGGTCTGAATATTCACAATTTCTTCTTAATAATAAAGAGATCACTAAATATTTTCACCTGAGTGAAGTGGATATTAATAAATATGTCAAGTCAATAACTAATTTAAAAAAAATACTTAGATGACAAACAAAAGTAACATTATATTCAGTCCCTGTTTGGAAGAAACACACAGATTTTGTTGACAAACAGCAGAAAAATACACAAAATTCTGGCTGCACATTTAAATGACAGTATCGGGTCTTAATTCCAGGAGAATGTGTTGCAGCTGGGAGAAAATAGTAAAAAATACACTGTTGACAAAGATGACATATGCCTCAAAATAGATCTTACATATTTGTTATTCTGTATGAAGGCAGTGTTCATATGCCATGTTCTATGCTTTTCCTCTTGTCCACACCGTCTCTGGTTCTGGGCTGTACAAATATTAGCTTCGTTATGGCAGTGACTTGACTTAAATATTTCATAGACTGTCGTCCCAGCATCTGTCGACCTGCCAAACATGCAATATCCCCCTCTCACTGCAGACTGACTGTCAACTCCTGTTAACCAACAAAGCTTAAAAAACATCCACCTTCTCTTCGTAACCTCTCCATCTCTTGAGAAATGAACATCATTGCAACCAGATGAGGATTATAGACTTAACATGCCAACATCACAAAATAGCATAAAGCACAATTACTGACATAATCAATTGAGATTTACAAAAAAAAAAAAAACTTTAAATAATCTCAGCTTTTTTGCTTTAGTTCAATGTATTTATATAGCACCATTTCACAACAAATGTGATCAGGAGTCACTTTACACACAAAAAAAGTAATCACATTCTGATTGATTCGATATATCAAACATTAAGTTCAGCTTTAATTTTTGTTATTTAATGATTTTTGTTTAGAAAGTCCTAACTCACCCACAACGTGAAAAATTTTTGCCCAAAAGTAATGTCAAGCAGAAAAAATACAGAGTTGACCAACCTTGCCTCTGATTCTTAGTTGGCAAAAAATGACACAAAATACTCATAATTAACAAGATTAGCTTCTGTGAGCCAGCTGCTCTTGGAAGCTGATGATGTGTGCGCTAATTTGGCGTGAGACACAAAAACACGGCTGCAGATGGCTTCAAGTCGCTTACGAAAGGCTATGTGGTCTTTTCTTGGAGGAACCGAACTGTCTGAGAAAAGACAATTTGAGTGTTGATCACTATATCCATTTAATCCTGGGCTAGGATTCTTGCTTAGGTGTCGCAATGCCGCATTAATGCGCCTCCATGTTATGGCCAGAAAAGATTTGGCCAGAATCAAAGAAGCAGAGACATCAACAGAACAAACTTTACACAAGGGGATCATTGTATAGGGTTCCCACCATTTATTCGTTACGGAACTCCGTTGGGCTGTACGTTTTTAGTAAAGAATTTGGAATTGCTAAAAAATAGCTGGGTGGAGCTGCAACTGTATCTGTACATTATTATCACTATGACAAAAAATGTCCAACATAAGAATTTTCTCACTGTTCCCGGTCACTTACCCAAGACTTTTTAAGAACGTTGCCATGTCCCTGTTGACACAAAGGGTGTGAAACATGGCCCCAGATTCCAAGTTCTCATTATGCGGCTGGATTTAAAGGTATGGCGAGGTTAAGATCCTTATCCGACTTTAAGTCCTGCACCTTTTCCTCGCAGTACTTTCCACCTCACAGAAAAAAAGATGAACTGATATGGCTTTGATTGAATACTGCCACCTGGAGAAATATTTGTGATGTGACAGAACATAAAATTATGGTGAATAACATAAAAATGCGCAATAGAAATACACTGACCAGCTGCAAGTTAAAGGACAAAACAGTAATTCTGCGTCCCCAGAAACCGAACCAAATGTGGAGAAGCACCATTCAGCTTCAATGTACCACAAATCTGGAACAAACTTCCAGAAAACTGCAAAACAGCTGAAACACTGAGTTGCTGTAAATCTAGATTAATAACCCAACTGTTCAGAGTTGCTTTAGGAACATCATAAATGAATCATTAATCAATATTTTGATGTGTAACGATGGCACTTGAAAAAATTTAATGTTTTAACTGTTGACTGTCTATGACTTTGTATTTTTGTGTTTTTACAATTTAAAGCTCTTTGAACTGCCTTATTGCTGAAATGTTCTGTACAAATAAAATTGATTGATGGATTGAATTATTTATTGTTGTAGAAATTATGATGCTCTGAATTTGATTTTCCATATAATAATGGAAGGTATTTGTTTAATTTTTTATATTGGGGAAACTGTATAAAAAGTTTAGCAGGAAAACTTGACAAATTCAACGAGTTTACAAAATCCATAATGTAATAGTATAATTGGGCATCTGAAGGTATGAGGTCATTTGCAGCCATAGCCATGTGTCACCTTGGTGAGGTACTGCTTTTAATCCGCCACTAATGTGTCCTCCGGGGCCTTTGTTGCTTTTAGGCTTCAATCTGACCTCCCATACCTTATAAGACTCTTACTCTGATCAAACCTGCGAATCCTGGATTATAACACAATTAACGCTCATCACAGTGCAACCAAGGTAAGAAGTCTTGACACCTACGGTGTTTGCTGCAAAGGTCCTCTTGTAATCTCGCTTACTCGATTAAGTGGTTCACCACTGTGTATGGTCTCCTTGGAAAACCTCTGCTAAACCGCTGAAATAAGCGGTTTATTTGACTTTTAGCACAAGATTTTTGTTGCATTAACCCTCCTGTTATGTTCGTTTCTGAGGTCCAGCAATAATGTTTGTGGGCCAGTTTGACCCGTGGAGTGTTTAATCATGCAATAGTGTCAGAAACCAAAAAATTATTCAAATCATTTTTGTATCTGATTATTAACTCCAATACCAACCATTTCAATCAATATTTGTGCAATGATGTTTTCTTATTTCTCAGAAATTAAGGATTAATGCCGACAACCTACTCACCTACATTTGGACATAAGAAATGGAATTTATATTTTTTATGGCCACTGAAAAAAACCTAAACACAAAAAAACAATAATTTCCTTGAAATTGATCTTTGGTAAAATATTTTATATTACTTTTTTTTTTTCAATGGGTGATCGTTATAATTGAACTTGAGACACACATACTATTCAGGGTCAAATTGACCTGCTGATTAAAATCAAGACAAATGAGTCATGCAGAGAGTACTTCAGCTGAGTGTCCACTCAGTGTGGGTGGAGTTTGTCCACGGGAACAGAAAAGATTCCCGTCAAAACTTGTATGAACACCTGCTTTCTCGCAGTTTCCTAGTGAAGTAAATAGAATAGTGAGAAAGTAGGCTTGTGTGTGTCCACGTATGCGTGTATGTGTGTGGTGTGTTGTGTTTGTGTCTGTGTGGTGAAATATGGTTCATAGCTGCAAGGAAACATACAGTATAGAATTTGACATTTTTTTATCTAGTTTTGCACTTCAACTTCACTGCCAGGTCAAGTATCAAGTATCAATCAAGTATCTATGTAAAAAGTAGACGCAGGGATGTGTAAAATGAATACATTTTCAACTTATATGTAGAATGCACCTATTAAGACAAATAGAAAAAGTTTCAAGCAAAAAGAATACTTCCAACTATTTTTTTTTTAATTTTAAACTTTTAAAACAGGTCAATTTGACCCGCAACATAACAGGAGGGTTAACAAACAGCTCCTCAATTGTCACAGCATAGACATGAAGGGTTTCGCTTCACGCCGCAGAAGACGAATGTGAATACAGAGAATATTGTGAATACTGAGAAGTCTCAGAGACAAATCTTTGGATCAGGTCATAGTATTTTCCATCTGCTTAGCCCCGGGCAATCTCCTTGATGCTATCCAGTATTGAACTAGCATTAAGTTCAATTTTTTGCCTTACTTTCAACAACAATAAAGGCATCAAATTTCTTCTGTGAAACAAATTTAACCTTCTCGCATTGAACTGAAAAGAACTTTAACTTTACAACATGGACCGAAATTACTTTCTTTGTCCACCATAATACCTCATCCCATCCTCCTAAACAAGTATACAATTTCAAATATTATTTTCAAGAAGTGTTGCAAAAAGTTAAAGGGGCAGGATTATGTATTTTGCTGGCACAAAGATTTAGTCTGGATAATTCCAGGCTTTGTCTATGCCTGGGCACTTCAAAATAATAATTTTATGCCATTCGGA
Source organism: Brachyrhaphis roseni (assembly GCA_903066815.1). Classification (NCBI taxonomy): domain Eukaryota; kingdom Metazoa; phylum Chordata; class Actinopteri; order Cyprinodontiformes; family Poeciliidae; genus Brachyrhaphis; species Brachyrhaphis roseni. The sequence continues at coordinate 17,792 of CAEFZY010078876.1, forward strand.
GGTGGATTTGCTGTACTTTGGATCATTGTCCTGCTGCATAACCCAAATGTGCATGAGCTCAAGGTTACAAAGTGACTGCCAGACTTTACACTTTCAAATTTGTGATAGAAGTCAAAAACACTTGGGCCATGCATTGAGCTCCAGACATGGCACAGCCCTGGATTTTCCACAGGAGACCTTAGCTGTACAGCAAGAAGGGTAGACCAGACGGTGAGGAAGTTAAATTAGGTGACAGAGGTCGAGGGACAACTAACACATGGAAGAAATTTTAATGTTTCAAATGCTTGGCGAATGTATTCCATTTTAAAGCATGATTCTCTGTTGTGTAAAATAGCGTCCCAACACCGGCTAATTGAACATAAGCAGTTGTTTTTCATGTTGAACTTAAGATAATCTTGTCAAGGATGTAGGGTCATTTATGGCCAATCCCCAGAACACAGATGCACCTTTGAAATGTAGAGCAAAGTTAAGCAGGGTCATAACAGGACAGAAAACAGGTTTGTCAAAACACAAATTACCTGCCGCAGACTACAAAAGCTTTTTTTTGACTGAAGAATCCATTCAAAAGATTAAGGCTGAGGACTAAATGCCATTGGAGGACTAAATGACATTACCTATCCTCAAACAAACCTCATGGACAGTAATGTTACTCAGAGGACTGGGCAGTTTATTGAACTCTTCACCCTAAATAGAAGGAGAAGGTAAGGCCGCTTCACAAAGACACCTAATTTTAACCTCCTGTGTCTGTGATCTCATTATTTCTAATCCCAAATTTAAGTTCACATGGAAAATGAAGGCCTTGGCTCAGGTATTTTTTGTTCCAGAATCATCTGTGTCAATTTAACCCTAATTATACAGTTTTAAGAATGGTCTGGATCAGATTTTGTTTGACCATTTCTCAGACATTTTAAAAGTTAACAGAAGTTGGATTTTTTTACATTTTTAATGCATTGGGACAAAGGGAGAGAGTGAAGGAAAGAAAACATCATTGATAAACAGCGCATGTTTGAAAGTTTCCAGATTCAGAGTCGAAGACAAACAAACAGGAAATTTCTCGGAAGGCTCAAGAGGCAAAGATAGAAGCTTCTTAGCAAACTCAAACTGGGAATAGAATATGGTTACTATGAGTTTGAAATATAGTAACATGTGAAACACTAAACATTATCGTATGCCAACACCAAGGAGGAATACAGTTAATCACTTATCCCTCCTCTAAGGGAGCTAAGATCACAACTTAGTTCATCTCCAACTTGGGCACAAACGTACGATGGGTGAATAATCAGAACCAACTTTAGCCAATTTGATTAAACACTTACCCCACCTCCAGCCTACTCTTCCATACTGCAACCCCACTCATCTTTGACGACTCCCTTCTTTTCTTCTGTGAACTTCACACCTCTCAGCTCTCAACCATCCTCTCTGTTTCAGACTCCATCCCGCCCACCACGACCACCAAATTTTCCCTATCAACACTTCAAGCGAGAAATTAACTGCAAAAAATACAGGTGTGAGAAGCTACAGGTCATCTCAAGAGGTTGGTTGATAACCATCTTCGCCCCTTGCTGATGTACCTGCTACAGTTTACCTACCAGTCTGGTATTGGGGTGGATGACACCTTGCACTGAGCTCTGACCCACCTGGACAAGCCTGGAAGCACTGCAAGGAACATGTTCTTTGATTTTTATAGTGCTTTTAAAACTATCCAGCCAGACTTTTGAGGGTTATATGGGAGATGTCAGGAGTGAATCACCAGCTGTCCCAGTGGATACTGAACTACCTCACTGAGTGCTCCCATTATGTGAGGACATATAGTCATGTCTCCGACAGGCTGGTCTGCTGTACAGATACTCTGAAGAGAACTATACCATTTTCACCCTCTATATGACAGACTTTTCCATCCATTTCTAAGGCTTCCATGTTTTGGAATGCAGGGAATGCTCCTGGAGACCCTTTCTGACCTGGTGGTGATATAAGTCATCTTTCTATGCTGTAGTTTGTTGGGACAACAGCTTACCTATAGCCCATAGCTAAGGACACGGTTAGATAAGCTCATCAGGAAGGCCAACTCTGTCCCAGGATGCCCCCTTGACCCAGAAGGACATTACTATTGGACAATGTCTCCCACCAAACGCATCAAGTTGTAGCAGGAATGGAAAGCTCATTCAGTGACAGACTGTTGCATCATCGGTGCACAAAGGTCTGTTATTAAAATCCTTCTCAAAAGCAGCACTAGTGATATCAACAAACTTAATAAGTGTTTACAACTCTGCTGGTATTTGTGACATTTTTCAGTTTCTTATAAATAGTCTGCTGTCATTTTTCCTTGCACAAATACATGCATATGTGTAATGTTACATTTTTCTTCTCAGATTTGTATTATTAGCTGGCAGTATATGCACAAAATTGCGCTTTTGTGTTGTTTCGATGTGAAAACGTCTACAGTAATAACCCATGAAGGAGATAGCATTGAAGGACATTTGGCCCCAACAAGGTTTTTTTTTTGCATCATAATAAGTTTTTTTTTTGGCATCATTTCGAAAATCAACATCATTTTCAAAAGACATTCACTGTTCATAGTGGGGTCTCTTCTTCCCACTCTCTTTGTCAAACCTTCTGCATGCTTATAAGGAGAAAGGTAGTTTTAACCAAACATTGCGTCAGAAATTGAGACCCAGTTTGTTTGATTAGAAAAGTGATATGAAGAAGGCTCATTATGTTTCACAGACAGCCATTTTCAACCAAATGATTAGTCTTTGGTAATCTTTAATTGGTTTGGAAACCTACTTAAACCAACCCGAAGGCATTATATCAATCCAAGTCCATATTTAACCATGGACTGGGTTAACACAATACTTCAAATTGTGTTAGTTTTTTTTTCAACCCAACTGACATTGAGTCAGTTTAAGCATAAAATGTACTTTTTGGGTGACTAAGTTGGAAATTCACTTTTTAAATATGTATTTATTTTTTGTTAAATGGGTTATTTTCTTTTATTAAAAAAATACACTTTGCATAGCTACTGACCATAATTCAGCTTCGTGTTAGTGTAAAACAGTATGGAAATTCCACGATTTATTACATTCATTTTGCTGTACATAAAAACACAATATCCAAATTTATTATTTGTTACTTTTTTCTTGCGTCGGCAAATAAGGCAGTATTTTATGAGATCATTGTTATTTTAACAAATTAAAAAAACAGTAACCAGTTTTCTTTTTAGACTTCCTGTCATGGTTTGTGGTTGTAGGTGGTGAGGTAGATGCGGTGGACCCAGTTTTGGGTTAACAAACAACCTGAGACAGCTAGACAGTATAGACAATGACAAGAACCCGACAAGGAGGAAGGATCACAGGTGGGATTAAATAAACAAGGGGTAATCAGGAAACATGAGACACAGCTAGAAGTAATCAAGGCCAGACGAGACATCCTGGGAAGTAAATAGACACAGAAAAACATAATCCTCACACTTCCTCTATCCTTAAAGTTTCCTCTTCATTAGCTTTATGAGTTCCTTCAGTTTGGCTACTTTCCCTTCTATAGCTGACAGAAAAACCGCAAATGAAGGCATTCAAAAACCAGATAATATTAAAAGTGGCAATATTTCAACATATGGTTCTATTCTATATTATAATGGGCCAAATGTGTGAAAGGTTAGACTGATACTCTCACACGCATCAGACTCCGCCAGTTTCATTAACAGGATTAAAAAGAGGACACTGTAAGACTTTTATCCAGCCCTGAGTAGGAAGCACTGATCTCTTAAAGCTACAAAGAAAAAAAAGTACTTCAAAAATAACATTTATAGCTCGCATACATGAAGGCAAATTAGTTTATTACTTGACAGTTTTAGTGGTACAGATGGGAGGAATAAGTGAGGAACGCAACTTGTGAGGAAACCTGTCACACTCTCCTAGACAATAGCTGTAAAGTCTTCTTTCATTCCGTATAATGAATATCAGAGACCAATCTAAGTAACCACGTCTGAGTGTTACTTCAATAAATCCACATAATGTTGTTATTCCAAAATGTTGTCAATTTTAAGAAGTGAACCTGTCCATTTTGCATCTAAACAGCTACAAATGCTATAGTTCTTGTCCTAATTTGTCGGCTTATTTCCTTTTATTTCCCTATGAGGTGTTTGAGCTTACAATACATCCGTTACTCAAACACCTCTACAACCATCACATTATGTTATTTCTCAAATAAACTAGATAAGTGTATGTAAATCTCTTACTTTAGAAATATATATATATATATACTCTCTTGGACAACAGCCTAGTGAATCTTTGTATTCTCATTGGTCAGGAATGTCAGCTCACAAAGCTGCAAAGTTGAGTGTCATGTAATATTGAGTACTGTGGACCCTTTTTGTCATCCTAGTTCCCACCTAACACTGTCAGATGCCTCGAGGCATGGGACATTGGCTTCCCTTTATTTTAGGAAAAGAGAAAAAAAAAAGTGTTAAGACTGCAGGAGTCACTTAATGCCCTCGTTTTGACATCTTGCGTCATTTTGCTCCTCCAAATATGTTTTTTAATCCCTAAAGATGACTATTTGGCTCAAGGAATTTTAATAAGAAGGGAAGCAAATTACACAGCTCCTTCAGGGACTACTTTCCAACCGGACCTTAGCTGGAGTCTCCTCCTTCACCACTTGTGTGGTCCTTTCGTTCACTTCAAAGAGCCAGTACTTAGAGCCGAAACGTTCGCTGCTGACCTATTGCTTGAAATCAGCCGCGGGTCATTTACGTGCTGTTTCTTGCGTTTCCATCATGATCCAAAGGGCTTAATATCGCCCCCACCTCTCCTTAGTTTGTCTAAGACTGTGACGCGCTGTCCTCAGAATTTGGGTTTATCTAGTGACGACTTACAAGACACTGCAGATGCGCGACAGTTCACGTCTCTAGGTTTCCCCCTGTTAGAGTTAGAGTTAGGTTTATTTGTTATTTACTTCTTTTCTTTTCACCAGCTTTACGCATGATCCTCATATGCGCCGTTCTCTGTAGACGTTTACTAATGGATCGATCCATGGACTTTCAAGACATAGTGGTAATGATTCGATGCACTCCTTCAACAGTTGCTGTTTCAAGCGCACTCGCTGAGTGTCTTCTGCTGCGGTTCCCATGTCTTACCACCCTTTCCAAGTTGACGGAGCAGACGCCTTTTCTCTGCCAGCGTTCATTCCCCGCGCACAGTTCTCACTTATCCCCTCCATAGCCGCAGACGCACGGCTGGGCGCAGCTATGGAGCTCCGGAGTCGGCCAGTGCACCCGCCGACCACGAAGCGCCATGAACAGCCCGAACAATGGCCGGATGACGATCCGAAAGTCACGCTGGAATCAAAGCATTTATGGAGTGAATTCCACAAGATGGGGACTGAGATGGTTATCACGAAGTCTGGGAGGCAAGTAGATGTGACACACTAAGAAAATAAACTGCTGGATAAAACCAGTGTTCATTTTAATGTAGAAATGTATTTAAACAAAAAATGTGATGGTTTAACCGCTAAATACTTGAATAATTAAGTTCTAGCAAAATTAATGACGTTGAGGTTACCAAAAACTTGGCAGGAAAATGTACTACCTATTAAGAAATTTTGTCTGTCAGCCAATTTTACCTTTGTGATGCAGCTAAGCTAGCAGTCAAAGTATAAAATGTTACTGATAAAAACAACTTTTAGAATCTGTTCTAACAAGCTGACGATGTACACAATGTATGACTTTTGTATTACACCGTGTAGATAAGTCATTATTAGGCATATCGGCAACAGTTAGGAAACTTCACTTACTAGAAAATTCAACTTTGCCTTAGAGTTTTAGTAGTTAGGTCAAAATTAAATAGTGACAAACTTTTTAAATTTCTTTCTAAAAAATACTAAATTGAAAGTTATTCCCTTAAACCACGCAGAGACGCTTCAATCATAATCAATAACTGCTTCCGGGTTAAGAAGCCCAGCTTGTTAGCTCGACTTTAGCATTTGCACAGTTGCTAAACTAGTTTAGGCATAAAATATTACTGAAAGAGTAATGCATTTTTTTAAGTCCATTCAAAGGAGGTGTAGTTTCAACTTTGCCATTATAACTGCAGCTAATATGTATTATTAAGTGACAAAAATGGTCTTGGGGACAGGAAGTTCAACTTACTACCAACCTTAACTATAATATTACCACTTTTGCTAGCATAGCTAAAACTGGAAACAAGCTTGATCTCTGGTGGAACTGAATTTACTTTAACTGTCCTAACAGTACTTACATTTTTGAAATTGTACAAGTTTATATTTTGCAAATTGGTAGGCTATAGATTTATAATTTAAATATAGAAATATATTGGCATGTAACAGTGGTGTGTTGTATTCCCTGATTAATACAGAACACCACTGTTGAAGTATATTCTAGTGAAAATGTTTAGGTAGGATTTCTGTTTTTAATTTAATAATAAAGTAACATTAGATTTAAAAACTACAATAGAGGCTTAAATTAAATTTTTTTTAAAAATAGGCAAGAACTGAAAACCCTCCGCATTTTCTTCTGCATAGTTAATATCTCAAGACTGTTGGAATTGGAAATATTGTCATAGAGAAAAAGCTTCTGAAGTTAACAGTTCGAAAAAATAGTGAAACAAAAATAGTCGGGGCAATTCCACAGACATGTGAATTTTTTGACAAAAAAACTGTCCTCAAGTTGGCTCATTAGTAAAATACGCTTTCAAGAACTGCACATTATTTTAATTCTTGCATCATTTTCCACACTCAATTGTCAACGACAGGAGGATGTTTCCACCCTTCAAGGTGTGTGTGGATGGGCTGAACGAAAGCGCAAAATACATCTTGCTGATGGATATTGTTGCTGTTGACAACTGCCGCTACAAGTTTCACAACTCCCACTGGACAGTTGTTGGAAAAGCCGACCCGGAGATGCCAAAGCGGATGTACATCCACCCAGACAGTCCATCCAAAGGGGAGCAGTGGATGAGCAAGCCTGTTGCTTTTCATAAGCTCAAACTCACCAACAACATGTCGGATAGGCATGGATTTGTAAGTAGCATTCAGTTCTAAATTTTTAAAAATTGTAGGTACTGATAATTTTGCTTATGACCGTTGTTGATTTTCCAGACAATCCTAAATTCCATGCATAAGTATCAACCGAGGTTTCACATTGTAAGAGCCAATGACATTATGAAGCTCCCATACAGCACCTTCAGAACCTATGTTTTCCCGGAGACTGAGTTTATTGCTGTCACTGCCTATCAGAATGAAAAGGTAACTCTTATTTTTGAGAATAGAAAATTCTCAAATTTTCTGTTTCTATAGAACCAGCTGAAGGGTTCAAATGAACCAGGCTGGAGGGTTAAAATGTTAAAATTCCTTCTTGTTTAAGGAATAAGTTACATATTTTTTTCCTTCACTATGTAGATAACGCAGCTGAAAATTGACAACAATCCCTTTGCAAAAGGGTTCAGAAATACTGGAAATGGAAGACGGGAGAAAAAGTAGGTATCCTAACATTTTGTTATGTGAACTTAGTACAACAGTTTTTCCACATTTTAACACATGGAGTTTTGGTTGTTATATTTACAGGGGCAAACAGCTTAGTAAATCAGACCAGGACTGTGATGATTCTGATGACTCATCTGGACAACCCAGTGCTAGCGAGCCATTTTATTCTCCTCTGGAACTGGTCAGCAGCCCTCTGATGTCCACGCCAACTTGCCAAGGTGTTAACTTACAGAGTGACTGTGTGCTTTTAAGTAGACAAGCTTTTTTAAGAACTAATCAACTAACTAACCTGCTAACTAGGTAACTAATTGTTGTGATGGACTCAAAAGCCAGCAGAATGAAAAGCAACAGGCTTGCTCATGCACTTCTCCCCTTTGGACGGCAAAATCCCCCAAAATGGTGCTTTATATTAGATTGACAATGAGCACAAATCCAGAAAGTAAAAATACAGGAGAACTCAAAGTCCATGGTTTTATAACCATTTTTAGCAAGGTAAGAGAAACAAGAAACCAGGTGACTATGAACGGAACATTTAGATGGCATGTATGAAGAAAAAGAACAAAGTATTTATTTTTTACTGCTTACCTGCTTTGATTTTAAAGTTGAAAAGGTAAAAAAAAAAGGAAAAAAAAGAAAAGTGATGATAAAAAAAACTATTGAAATTAACAAAAAGAAAGAATTGGAAAAAGTATACAATCGAGTAAAGACGAGACTGGCACAAAAACCTGCAAAAGCCATGCCTTGTGTACATAATGTAACTTTAAACTTTAGAATAGGCTTTAATAGCAAATATATTCTTTCTCTTTTAGAAAATATGCTGTAAATGCACAGTGAGCACGGAGAGCATCCATATAAAATTTGTGTGGAAAGAAACTGAAAGTTTCAGTATTGAGCTTTTCAATATTTTAACTCTATTCTATTACAGAAATTCACCAAAAACTTTTTTTTTCCCATGTCACCCCAATATTTCTTTGTATTTGTTAAATCTTCTGATTCCAATATCTTGGCCACACCTTTGGTTCTAATAAAAGCTCAAAAAGTTTCAGCTTGCTTACCCTATCACACAATGACACGCATTACCCAGAAATGTCCTCGTTTTAAAACTTTTTCATGTGCTTCCTTACAGATGCAAAAGAAATTGAAAGCGATTCAGATATTTACCCTGAAGCCAATGATGTTTTGGAAGCCGGCCTTCCAAAGACTACACCATTAACTATGAACCTGATGGATGAGGACATTCTGCAAAACATGCCTGATTTTAGGCAAAGCAACAACAAAAAGGATGGATCAAGGGAAATAATTATGCAAAGAGCACATGATGACAACCAATACGTTATGAAAGTAGGTCCTTTTAAAAACCAAAGGAGTGTAATCAAAGATAGAGGACTACCTACAATGTCTCGATCACAAAGCCTAACCTGCTTCAGTAATTGTCACGGTCCAACTTTAGATTTCTCGAGTGGCTATAAACAACCATTTGTCACTCTGCAAGAATCTTTTCAAGAAAAAAGACAGCTACCACGGACAGGAAAGGGGTTTTCCTCTTTGTGTGTGGGACCTGGATTTACCCCCTTGACTGGAATTAACAACTTTGAACAAGAAAGATTCTTATGTCAAAGCATCCAGGCTTCAGCTCCACTTCCCTTCTCACAACACACATTGGGATCTCAGGTAGGCTTTAAGAAATGCACTCAATTCTGTCATTGCACAATATTTATTTCCAAATATATAATATATTGTAAAATAATTACTTAGGATAATAAACGCTGAAAGCATTGCCTTGTAGAATAATTTTCTTTAGACCTTCCTGTTAGCACCTCTAAATGCAACTACATAAGTTTGAATTTGTTTTTTTTTTTAATCTCCAACAAAAAGGTTCCCCACTTTTATATCTATGTTTTAGTTTCATCTACCAGACTCGTTGAGTTTTAGTCATAAGTATCTCAAATATAACAAAACAGAATATGTCATGGATGCCTTCATAGAACATATCTGACATTAAACAGCATAGAAAGTGAAAACCAGAACACCTAAAGTCTGGGTTATTTCACGGAGGGTGATAAGTTGATTTGTGGAGAGTGAAAATCTGATTAAGAGGCATTAACCAGACGTAACTGTTTCTAATGTTTCTCTGAGGTAATTAGATCTTTTAAGTTATTAGATGCTCATATATTTTCTATAGCTGTCACTGGCTAACTGTTTACTTTTCCAGCAAGATAGATAAGACAACTTTGTACTTTTATCACATCCTTGAGATGCATTCAAGACCATCATCATTATGTTCATACAGATTTAAATGAAGACATTGAAGGGGTACAGTACTTTAAAATGTCGAAAGGGTACAAGCCAGAAATATCTGACATGTAGTAGGTAATAATCTAGTAAACTTTGTTTAGTTTAAATTCGAATTAGCTGGTCTCAGAAGATAAAGTTAACAACTAGTACGAGAGAGACCAAGGTTGAAGTGGACTTCTGCTGTGCTGAAAACATCTTAAATCTCAGAAACATTCTAGTGGTTTATGAATTTTATGAACCTCTAGCCTAAACCATTCTCACAATTGCAGTTGAAGGTTGTTCAACTTGAAGTTTACAATTATTAAGACAAGAAATTGAGGAAGGATGTGTTGCGCTACTACTTATCTTCCTATTTGAACCAATTGACTCCAAAATATGTAAAAAGCATTTTGAGTCAGTGACTAGCTAATGGAGAACTGGTCCTGCTCCCTCTCGGAATAGCCATTAGCTTCATCCTATGAGACAAACTAATTTGGATTTACATTAAATAAGAATGCCAAGAGAGGTTGTCTACTGCAGGTAACACTGATTAAAATTTTTTAACAGAACTCAAAATGTTGAACTATGCTTTAATCCACGATAGTTTGTGGTCTATTTTTGGTTTGTTATTAATGTCAACGTAAGGTGCAAGCAAAGTCTGGAATCTGAAGAATGATTTTTACTGAGTCGCAGCATCAATCTGAGATCATGATGCTGTTCTAATAATTAAATTTTTTTCCAAACAGGGAGTCACTCTGTCATCTGTTGATGGAATGCCATCATATCCATACCACTGTGTGGTACCATTAGGAGCGAGTGTTTCCGCTCTCCCAACCAGCTCTGCCACCCCGTCACTTTCTGAAATCCATTATCACCGAAACCGTCAGCCTTGGTTGAGATTAAACCCATATCAGATCCCACCATCTTTCAGTTCTTGTCAAAATTTCCTAACGACCATCTTGCCCGGAAGGTCACCTTTGCAGCCTGAGCTGTCCAAATATGGAAGCAAAGACTGGAGTTTGCCATCTGGACAGTTACCAAGCAAAGGCCATGCAAAAAACTGTTCCCCCAATTGTTATGGGGTTTGCTGATGAACTACAGCACACTTTCAGGATTGGAAAGGTGCACACAAATAGCAACTAAAATAAATAACCATTGAAAAACAACGGTTCTGTTTTTTTTATTTTTCTTTCATGAGGATATCTGCATCCACTCAATTCCAGGTCAATACGACACATTTACAGGCTCTAGATGGAAACCTAAGATTGAAATAGCTGCTTTAAAGTTTTACATGAGGAAGTGATTACAAAGATTTTAAAAATATTTAATCTAATATATCAACCTAATTTTTCAGATGCATTCATGTAATACACTACAGAATTGAGAAGCCAGTAACAGACCTGATGATCATTTGGATCGATTAGATTAATGTGTTGACATGCAGTCATGTTCCAAGAGTTTTAAATGGATTTGGGAGGAAGATTCCACTTTCCAGCCCGGATCAGCAAGTGTCTGGATGTTAGGCCTAATCCTTTAAGTTAATTTGGGTAATTAATCTGTCTGTTTCATTAAAGGACTTCCGTACACTTTTTCAGTAAGAACAGCCTACGTGGTTGTATTTGTCCCGGTCTCTCCATTTTCGTCTCAGTGATGGCATTAAGGAGTACGGAAGACACGGAAGAGGATTAGGGCTACTGAAAAAAAAAAAAGCGCAATTCTGACTTTAATCTCAGAATTCTGACTTTAATCTCTGAATTCTGACTTTAGAATTTATGGGCACCGGTTCCAACCAATGACCAACATGCTAGTTGTGCAGGAGGATAACAAATTATCTGGAGGAACATGTTGGAGTAAAATCAGTTTTAATTAGCATTAAAATTAATGCTAATTAATTTTAATGCTATGAAATGGCATTAATTAAACAACAAAAGGTGAGTAAAACAAGATGGATAGTTTAATGTCTAAAGAATAACAGCTATAGCGAGCTGTTAGCATGGTCTTAGCTTTCATAGACGGAGGAATTAACATGTCTCGCAATGTTACATCACATGCGTTTAATAAAGGGTGTAAACAGTTGTTCGCTGGAATTCTGAGATTAAAGTCAGAATGTTTGTCCCTAATCCTCTTCCGTAAAGGAGGCATTTTAAGGCAAATTAAATTCTTGGGCTAGTTGCCTTAATAAGACTAAAACCTAATCTGAAATTTCCTTTACTCTGATCAGTGTCCGTTGTAATAAGGCTGGGCACTCCTTTTCTCCCTTTAACTGGACATCTGCTGACTGTGCACGTCACAAAGCACAACAAAATACCAACACAAGCTTCATGAATTAAGTGTATTTCAAGCATAAAAGGGACTTCAGAATCAAACAAGACAGACACAATCTGCATGCTGTCAGATTTTGGTACTCTATATAATTTATGCCTTCCTACACAACTGTTCAGTAAAAATTTACAGTAAAACTTAGGGGTTAAACAGTTTTTACTTTTTATTGTCACTCAGATCTTTGTGCTTACTCGGTTTTGCTTCAACTTACTCAATTGTGAGTTTGCACACGTCCCCAGTGTGTCCCATCCAACCCTGGGCGGCTGCCACTGTAATGAAATAGTCAATGTTAATCACTTCACTATTAAGTGGCTTAAACATGGTGGATTGTTGCATAAATACATGTTTGCAAACAGCTTGTCGGTGCTTAAAGAACACACAGAGGATAAATTGAAGATTTAAAACCCATCTGAAGAGTCACAGGAATCACAAGTGCATGGAACCGGGGAAAAGCGGGCATATCCCAGTGAAGGTGAAGAAAAGCCACAATGTGACACAGTTTTACTCTGTCTCAGATACTGACAGATACTGACACAAGCTAAATTATTAATTCATATTATACAAGTAGCAGCAGGCTAAAACCCAGCAGCTTCTTCCTGCTACCCGGATTCCAAACAGGATAGAGCCATAGCAGACAATGGCAGGCGAAGGGATGCATTTCCAGTAAAAAAAAAAAGTGCCAATTATGTCATTTTATTAATTAAATTTGATTATGTGAGGATTTTTATACTAAACTCGTTTTAGTTTAGTTCACCACTCACTGAACTGAGAGGTATTTATAAGTGCCTATGAATACCACTCATTTAGGTCTAAACATTAATCTTACACCTAATATTTAGGTTTAGATGTGTACATTTAGTTTCCTAAATAGCTGAGGATTAACAGGAATCTTATTTTTCAAAGTAAACGTGAGTCTAAGCAAAAGCAAATTAACAATTCTAATATGGCCCAGCCAGAGCTTAGAACTAAGTCTGACACAGTGTGTGTGGTCATCTGAAGAGGGCTTTATAGTGTAGTAAAATTGGAGAAAAGGCATAGTGGGGCTAATGTTACCAAGTTGTGTTGTGTGATGCCTATCATCTTCAATCAAAAATGGTTGAATCCTGATATTAACGCAAAGAAGTGAGGTAAGGGTAATATTATTTCAAGGGTGTGCAGGTCCATCCATCCATCCATCCATCAAATATGCTTTGTCTGTGCATGGTCATATGTGGGAGTTGGTACCTATCTGCAGCACAATGCAGGTTTTCCATCTGCAAGGTACATATTGGACATTTTTTCCGCATAACAGTGACCTAGGGTGAAAATGTAACCCCGTAAAATTGTCTGACAAAAACAACAGCACAAATAGAAAAACAAAAACGTTCTAAATTTGAACCTGTCAGATGACGATCCCATACAGTACTGATGATGTAAACCCAACTTAACGCCTCTGTTGCCATCTAGCGGCCCATAACTGCATTGATAAATATTTTATATTCTTTAGTTTACTTTAAGGATTCAGTTCCTTCGTCTCCTTCGCAAGGGCATATATTATGTTATCAACAAAACCTGAGCGTACACAATTATTTGCATAAAAATGTACTCATCATTAATCTGAATAAGCTGAGTTGGTTAGTTTGAACATTTGATCATAGTCTCTTGCTTATTTCCCACGCATTTGTGGTATTAACATGAATGCATAAGCAATATGAGCGACATGTTCTATAACAGGATTTTGATGTGATGCTCACAAAAAAAAGCTAAAACCAACATAGGTTAAAACGGTGGAGCCTGGCTCGAAACTGAAACCAGATAACAACACACCGGCACACGACGCACGTGCAAATGGCAGTTGACAGTCTGGCTCTTCCGGGTGCATCACCTCGTGCACCCGCTCTAACCCCGCCTACAAAAGCATTTGGAATTTTGATTGGTCCGCCATGGATGGGGCGTTTCTAGATGTAGTTGTAACAGATATGAAATACTCAACTCGAATAATGGAAAGTACTGGCTTGATTAGAAGTCAGTTCAATTTAAGAACATTGCACCGTTTCACATTTCTAATTATAATAATAAGTTAGAGGCACCAAAAACGGCAAAGATTAAGTGAGTTTCACAAATGATATTTTAAACATTATTTAGTTTAAAAGAAGGCATTCAGATCAGCAATAACAAATTCAGTTCTTAGTATAAATGTGCAATGTAGTCAAAGAGACTAAATTTGATTTACAGTCAGGAGATTTAAGAATGAAGCATGAAATCATAGTACTTACATAACTACAAAACATAAATTTCCAAGGGCTACACAAAAAGTTAATAAAAATAAACTATCAACATGAATGGTCACTATATTATACATTTGATTAGCTTCTAAAATCCGTGTAGATTTAGAGCACTTCCTGTGAAATGTATTGGTTCTTAATTTTGAGGATACAGCATTCCTAGAATTCCAAGTGCTTGTGGGAAGGTTTGATTTTTATTTTTTATTTTTGCTGAAATTTTTCAGCAGGGACCGGGAAGTCAAAGCACAGTTCTATACACTTGTAAAATATAACTCTATTTAATTATGCTTACCAAGAAAAAGCTATATTTTTTAATTAAAATTAGACAGTGATAGGATGAGTTTGACTTTTTATCTAAGATTTTAAAAGATATTTTATGGTTTGACTTGATTTTAGTGTAGTTCGCCCTGATTATTTATTTAATTTAAATGAATCAATATTTTATGACATCAAGAAAGGAGAAAAAATTTTCAAAGATGTAGGTGTTTTTGTAAATTTGAGGTTAATTTTTGAAGGTCTCACTTCATGAAAAATACTGATGTTCTTCTTTCTGTGTTTTTGATATGTAGTAAATTTAATTGTCATACTTAAAAAAGTACTAATAAAAAAAAAGGCTTAAATAATCTAAAAAAAAATTTGTTTTTTTTTTAAAAAGGAACTTTAATTTAATTTAAAACATTGAAAAACCGTTGGGAGCAACGTTATCTATTGGAACTAGTTCTACAGCGGAAGAAGTCGTCATAGGTCATTGTCCCGGAGTAACCTTCCTGCGCATCATCACATCACCCCACTCTCTGCTGTTGAAGCGGCTGCGAGAGCGGAATGACCTCACCATGATGTGATTTCTTTTTTGTTTAATCTTTGCAGAAGAAAGACATGCCCGAAAGAAACCGCTAAGTTATTGATTTCATTCAGTTAACCTTTCCAGGATTACGTGCCGGTTTATCTCCACCGGTAGGTTTCATGCCGACCAGATTCTGTTCTAACCCAGAGTTTACGCTGTGGGACTGGTGTTTCACGCCACAGGATTCGCGTTCAGGCAGTACCAGTGTTCATTGTAACACATTATAATAGCTTTAGCTGTCGCCTTGTGAGCTAGCCATATTAGCATCTTCTCCTCTCGCCTCTACCTGAGGCAGCTCGCTTTGACAGGTGACGTAAACTCGAAGCGAGGTTTTAATAAAGAGCTTTAGTTATGTAATATTATTATATTTGACAGGGAGTTATGTTAGATAGCAAGCTAAATGCAGCCATCGTTGTCATTTAGTGATGTTTCCCTGGCTCACCTTTGCCGTGTGTCTGGCTGCTGTGTTCGGCTTGTTTTTCTGGTCCCGCAAGCGCTTATCGATAGGTAAGGTGTGCCTTAAGAGACGTTCCCTCACCTTTTAAACGAATAAGAGGGGTAACAGTTAGTCAGTTGAGCTTGTTTTCTCCGCTCGGAATTTCACTATAAGTTGGACATTCTTGGTAATTTAGAAACCTAAGAGTTTAGCATTACATTTACTTGCATTAAGTGTCGTTGCTAAGATATCCACATATTTAGTTTGCTCTTGTATATATATTGTGGAAGCTTTCTCTCTATTTTGTTACTGAAAATTACAGGGAAAAAAAGAACAGAAATGTAAAGTAACTCCTTTAGATTTTAAGTGTTGCAGTCATTGTTTTATATATATATTTATCATTCTAGGGTTAGTGTGCATTTTCTTTGTAATAGTGTCATGCGGTAAGGGCTTATTTTAATAAATTTTTTATGTATTTATGTAAAACCGTTTAGAATAGGTTCATTTCACACTTTTGTTTAATAATTTATATAAATATACGTTTTAAAAGCCAATTCTTAATTGGCAAGGTTTTAGTTGATTTAGTTTGAATTAGGGCCTCTAATATATTTGGTCTCCTAACTACTGTTGAATGCATTGAAGCAATTTTATACATGCGTCATATGTAAGAGTGGCGTGCTTAATAAAGTGTGTCTTTCTAGATGCTGTTAAGAATCTGGGTCACCTTCTGTTACCCAAGTGTTGCAATATCAATAAAAGTCACGTTTATGCAATCCACTTTTGCAATTTAACAAACAGCACCATGCTGCGGCTTGATGTGATGCGATATGTTATGAACTCTGACCCTCCTTTAAAACTCATTCTGCCTCTGCGCCTCTTCCCATTTTCAGTATTCGCAGCCTGCTCGCGTTGGCCGGCCATGGCAGAGCAGGACGGTGCCGCCAAGAAGAACCCGGCCGTCGGGTCCTTGCAGTCGCACTTCCTGGTGGGCTCCATATCGGAGGAGAACTCCGAGGATGAAATCCACGGGAGGGTAGACGGGTCGCTGGAGGACAAGGAGATCAGATCGCTGTCACCGTCTTCCTGTAGCTCCGACAGCACGAATGAGATGGGTTTCGATCACGTTGACGGCACCGTGCACAATTTAAGGTTAGCATCAATTTGTGTTTTACTTTTTCTTTGGTTTGTCTTCATTCAGAACTCTTTCTCCCGTTGGAATTAATGTGTAAGGCATGCAGATGTGAATAGTTGTGTGGTCCAGTGTGAGTTAGAGCATAGCTGTACTTTTCCATTCGTGCATAAGGCCTCTTTACAGTACGTGTAAAAAATGCGGTCTCCATATTTGCACATGGGTTTCTGTGTGTACGGGGTGTGTGTGTGTGTGTGTACGGTTTTCCAGGAAACGGTGCAAAGATTTCTGAGTGTGGGTTTGGAAAACACATGAAATACTCACACACAGAAATCTTTTAAGTAGGAGTCAGAAGAAGATGCTCAGCACTGATGGACATTTGTTGAAAAGCTCTCTAAAAAAAACAAAAGCTTCTTTTGACGTCATGTAACTCTTATTAGTACAATAGCCACAGTTGAGAGCCAAAAACTTTTTAGTTTTTTCTGAACATATCTTTTTTTGTTGAGATAATTTTTTTTCACTGTTTTTTCCACTTAAATCTTATTTCTAAATAGTGTTCAAGTATTCAAACAGCCAGCAGAATGAAAACTCTAGAAATAGTTGTAGAAATACAACTTCAAACACTGGATGAGGATCCCTCAGGTAGCCATTTACATCTCAAACTGTCAAACTAGCTGAAACTCAATCACCTCATGCCGTGACCGGTGCAGTGATGCAACCAGTCAGGATCAGGCCACAGAAAGCCAACCAGCCATACAAGCTCCGTCCTGCCACACCCGCTAGCTGATAGCAATTCTCCACGCGTCTGTCATAGCTCTTACCCTGAATGATAATTAAAACTGACAAATCTCACTGAGCCCATGTTGTTACATCTGTGTTTTAATGCCAGTAAAAGAATTCCAGTTATTGTTTTGTGCTTTGTGCTTTCCCTGTTGCATTGGTATTCCCTTCCTGCCGGTGCTTTTCAGGTTTTTAGCACAGATGTTTCTGGCTGCTTGTGTAACTCACCTACAAGCAATTGCATGTGAGATACAGTAGTCAAGCAATTTGCAAATGCAGATAAGTTTCTTATCAAAATGAGGTGATCTGAATGCTGGGCTTTAAACAGATTTCTTTTGTACCTAAAAGGCGCACACTGAGGATTTGCCTGTATTAGTTTATGATTTTGTGTTTTTCTTTTCTTTTCTTTTTTCTTAAAAACATAAAACAAAACAGACCAAGCATGTCAGGGCTTCACTTGGTGAAACAAGGAAGAGATCGCAGGCGGATTGATCTTCAGAGGGACTTCACTGTCGCTTCACCTGCTGAATTTGTCACCCGCTTTGGTGGTACCAAGGTCATTGAAAAGGTAATTCATGTTATTTGGTGCTCTTGTTTAAAAAAAATTAAAAATCTTTTGAGAACTAGTTATTCAGTGTCTTCATGTCCCTTGGAACAACTGAACTTTTGCATATGTTATACACATCTCAGTGTATTATATTGTGTTTTGATTGTTCTGTGATATACCAATGCTAAGAAACCCCAAGTTTTGAAATGGAAGAAAATGTGACACATGGTTTACAATTTGTCATTTATAAGTAAGAAAAATAAACATATATTATGTATACAGGGATACAATTTAGGTTCTTATTTTGGCAGTGAGCTTCATTCAGCAGCCCTCCTTTTTTGTCATTATCCCTCTAAAAATTCTTTGTATCAGCCCTGAAACTTTTAAATTCACCAGTCAAGGGCGTGCTGTGGTGGCGTAGGGGATAGCGCGACCCACATTTGGAGGCCTTGAGTCCTTGACGCGGCCGTCGCGGGTTCGATTCCCGGACCCGACGATATTTGCCGCATGTCTTCCCCCCTCTCCTTACCCGTTTCTTGTCAGCCTACTTTCATATAAGGGACACTAGAGCACACAAAAGACCCCCTGGAGGGGACAAAAAAAAAATTCAGTCAATAATTTGTATCTCTTCAATACCATGTGTTTAGGTTTTTTGTTTTTTTCAATCTCTCTGCAATGTCTGGTTTATTTATTTTTTCAAAGAACCTAGTACATTTAATGGTATGTGTTAGAGAGGTTGTGGACAAGTACATGTCGCCCAAAACATGTCCGACTTTGCAATGTCAGAGAGTTTTTTCTTGTTTATCTGTCCTGCTCAAACTTTTTTTTCTACAAGACAGGCTTATATTCAGCTTCTGCTCTCCTTCCCCCTTTCTGCTTACTTTGGCCGGTTCCTTAAAAACATCCCCACAAGATAATGCTGCCACCACAACATGTAGGGATGGTCTGTTTACAGAGATGTGCAGTGTTTGCTTAACACCGCAGTTTGTGCATTGTTCTTCTGTATATTTGCTGTGTCATCTACTAGGTTTGTATCCAACTGCATCCTGGTCTTTATGTAGCATTCTTTCCACATCTAGCAAATTCTCAGAACGGAACTGTGATACTCTTATCAAAAATACAACAACTATGGCTTCTTTTCCTCACAGTTACTTTAGGTTTACCGGCCAGATATCCAAACAAAAATCTTCTAAAGTTTTTGCTTGTAATGTGAAAAAGTTCAGTCAGTATGACAACTTTTAAAGAATCTACTTAAATGTACAATATTTTCATTCCAACACTTTTTTTGTTTTCATCTAACTGACAAAATAAACTTTACTTATCAAAATATTTTTGCTCATTCAGGTGCTGATTGCCAACAACGGCATTGCTGCAGTCAAATGCATGCGCTCCATCCGCCGCTGGGCCTACGAGATGTTCCGCAATGAAAGGGCAATTCGGTTTGTTGTCATGGTAACCCCAGAAGACCTGAAAGCCAATGCAGGTCAGCGTTCTCTTAATTGTGTTTTTTTTTTTTTCGTTTTTGCTCACATGGAGCTAGTCAATAATTGAAGCCCATTAGTTATAGGTTATGACCTTGAATCATTAAGAAGTTGGTAAACAGGTTCCTGAAACACTGAATTTGATGTCTGTCCAACATAATGATTCAGTAAAAATCAGATTTGCATGTTTACACATGCATGTTAATCCAGTTTTAGTAGTAATCTTTGCATCTAGTCTTGATGGTTACTTTTTTGCAATGGAATGAGTGCAGTTAGCGACCAGGAAGTAGACTGCATCCGACTAGTTTGACTTGTACTTTTGAGTCATTTCACAAGTCAGATTTTTTGTATTTCCCAGAATACATCAAAATGGCCGACCATTATGTGCCTGTGCCTGGAGGAACTAACAACAACAACTATGCCAATGTCGAGCTCATTCTTGACATTGCAAAGCGCATACCTGTTCAGGTACAATGAGTGTGCTGATTTTTTATTTTATTTATTTATTTATTTTTCATAGTTAACCAATGATTTTCCTTTTAGCTGTGTCTCCTTTGTCACTGTTGTTTATTTACATGTTGCAGGCTGTGTGGGCAGGATGGGGTCATGCCTCAGAGAACCCAAAACTCCCAGAGCTTCTTCACAAGCATGGCATTGCTTTTATGGGTAAAGGAGATTTGGGTTCCTATTTTTCCTACATTTTTCCATCCACTTTTGTTCATTCGGATTTCCTTAACCTGTATGGTTTTCTAGGTCCTCCAAGTCAAGCTATGTGGGCTCTTGGAGACAAGATAGCCTCTTCCATTGTAGCTCAGACCGCCGGTATTCCAACTTTACCCTGGAGTGGAACAGGTAACTAAAAGATTTTATTTTTTTTTATACTGTTAAAATTATTATTTTTTTTAGCTCACAAGAAAAGTAGTGAACTGAGTTTTCTTCACTCAGAAAAATCTTCCATACTGAAGGGTGTTGACAGTGTGACCTGTCAGCGATTATAGATATTTTTCACTGAGTGCAGGAAAATAACTGCTACTCTTTCAGCTCATTTCCCTATATCTTACTGGTGTTTTAAGTCTGCTTATGGTTTCACTTTAGCTGTTTGTCTTTATATTTTAAGGCCTCACGGTGGAATGGTCAGAAAACAATCAAAAGAAGAAAATCATCAATGTACCTAATGAGCTGTATGAGCGTGGCTGCATCCAGGATGTAGAAGAGGGCCTCAAAGTAAGCACGGTTTTAACACCATACCGTCGTTTTATCTGTGCAGAGGTAGTGCATGCTCAAAGGGTTTCTTAAAACTCCCGTGTCCTATTTCCAGGCTGCAGAGAAGATTGGCTATCCAATAATGGTGAAAGCCTCAGAGGGCGGTGGAGGAAAAGGTATCCGTAAAGTCAACTGCGCTGATGACTTCCCTAACCTCTTCAGACAGGTAAGCATTCATTTACATGTCTAATTTTAAGCCGAGGGGTGTTTTGTTTCACCTAATCAGGATCACACTCTCCCTCCGGCGGTCTAGGTCCAGGCTGAAGTTCCAGGATCGCCTATCTTTGTCATGCAGCTAGCCAGGCACGCCCGTCACTTAGAGGTGCAGATTTTGGCGGATCAGTATGGAAATGCGATTTCCTTATTCGGCAGAGACTGTTCTGTGCAGCGCCGTCACCAGAAAATCATAGAGGAGGCTCCAGCCACCATAGCCACCTCGGATGTGTTTGAAGATATGGAAAAGGTTTAGTTGAACTTGCTAGGCTTTTAAACATGAATATGGTTAGATTTAGGCCTTAGTTTATATTTGTTTTGCATATTTATGTTTTTTGCAGTGCGCTGTGCGGCTGGCTAAGATGGTCGGTTACGTCAGCGCAGGAACTGTAGAGTACCTCTACAGCCAGGACAGCAGTTTCTACTTCCTGGAGCTCAACCCCCGTCTGCAGGTGGAACACCCCTGCACTGAGATGGTGGCTGATGTCAACTTGCCTGCCGCTCAAATGCAGGTCAGTAAATCTTGCAAAAAACCCTGCAAGTTTACGTGCTCCCCTGTTACGAGATGCCCCTCTCCCCTCCTTTGTTTCCTTGGATACCATTTGAAAAAAGAAGCAGGCAATATTCAGAGACAGTGTGGTGGATCAAGGCGTTGTAGCAGCATTAGGTCACGAGGTCTGTTCTGCAGCGTTTAGGATTGTGCATAAATAGGTCAGAGGCAGTGAAGCAGAAAGGCTGGGAAAGCTTTCTGGTTGAGTTGATTGGGTGTCTTTATGGGAGGATGAGTGACCACCCTCTCTGTCCCACTGGGAAATGATTGACATTGTCTTGTAAACTGAAAATTTGATCCTCATATCCATGCCGTGGAAAGGCTAATGTGTAACATTCAGGTCACTGTACCTTGAAAAGTATTTATACCTCTGGAACATTTCACTTTTTGTCATACGACACCAAAGTTGTAGTTTATTTTGATTCGGCGTGATGTGCAACACAAGGAAAGGCATGATTGTGAATCACCTGGATTTTCCCAATGTGGGATTATTACAATTATGCAAAAATTTGTCAGTTTCAAAATTCAGACCAAGTTTGTGTTTGTGACATGACAAAATGCAAAAAGTTCACTTATTGAACCTGCCATTGTCTTCCAAACTAACTTTTTAGCATGAACTTCTTTTCAGATTGCGATGGGTATTCCTCTTCATCGGATCAAAGACATCCGAATGCTCTATGGAGTCCAGCCTTGGGGAGACACTCCTATTGACTTTGAGTCTCTGTCAAACACACCGTGTCCACGGGGACACGTCATCGCAGCGCGCATCACCAGCGAAAACCCCGATGAGGTACAACTCCGATTCTCTTGTCACAACCAAATGTCTGTGGTTTCTCTTTTTAGTTGTTTTCGGTTTGTGAACATTTAGCCTTTTAAAGGTAAATTACAGTGTGTCTTTTATGTGTCTGCGCAATTGCAGGGTTTCAAACCAAGCTCCGGGACGGTGCAGGAGCTGAACTTCCGGAGCAATAAGAATGTGTGGGGCTACTTCAGCGTCGCAGCAGCAGGAGGCCTGCATGAGTTTGCCGACTCCCAGTTTGGACACTGCTTCTCTTGGGGAGAGAATCGTGAAGAAGCTATCTCGTGAGTTAACATTAAAACACCACCACTGCTAAAAAGAAACCCCCACTTGGATTTATCTAAGCAAATTAGTAAGAGGCTCCCTTTGGATTAATAAAAATAAAGAACATTACAACACATGGGGCTGTAAAGAAGATCCGTTATAACTGCACATGGTTTAGTCTCCACACAGTTGAAATATTAACCTTATTTTTATTTGCAATGGGGTACCCCTTTAATCAGTACATTTAAGTACTTCTTGCAGAAGAATAAAGACATTCTTCTGCAAGGGAAGAATGTCTTTATGATCATTCCTAATCTGATTGTTATTTTGTTTTTTGTTTTTTTCTCAGCAACATGGTGGTGGCTCTCAAGGAGCTGTCCATCAGAGGAGACTTTAGAACAACAGTCGAATACCTCATTAAGCTGCTGGAGACCGAGAGCTTTCAGCATAACAGCATCGATACGGGCTGGCTGGACCGACTCATTTCAGAGAAGATGCAGGTATGAAGCCGTCGCCACCTACTGGTCGTGCAGAAAACAAATCAAGTCGCAGGACTGAAACATAAATCCATGTCAGTATTGTAGATATTGGTCAAACTCAGCTCCTTAGCATTCACTGATTAAGGTTTTCATGACTGAGCAGTACAGAACTTGTTGCATGCAGGCGGAGCGTCCTGATACCATGCTTGGCATTGTGAGCGGGGCTCTCCATGTGGCAGACGTCAATCTAAGGAACAGTGTTTCCAACTTTTTGCATTCTCTGGAAAGGTAAAGTGATACAACCGGAATGAACTTTTAAGAAATGAAACATTCTCGTTGTGCAACAACAAGCCTTTGTTCTCTTTCATCAGGGGTCAAGTGCTGCCAGCGCACACACTACAGAACACTGTGGACGTGGAGCTGATCTACGAAGGCACCAAGTACGTCCTGAAAGTGACACGGCAGTCTCCCAACTCGTACGTCGTGATCATGAACACCTCTTTAGCGGAGGTGGACGTTCATCGTCTGAGTGATGGAGGTCTTTTGCTGTCTTATGATGGAAGCAGCTACACTACATACATGAAGGAAGAGGTGGATAGGTAAGACTGTACATAATTATTATTTTTACGACATTATGTGGTCACTTGTTCATTTTTATTTTTTTTTACAGAAAATGCAGCATGTTATAGATTTAAAACGTATTTTATCTGGTTATGTTAAAGTAAAGGGTGTCTCCTTACTTAGGTATCGGATTACGATTGGAAACAAGACCTGTGTTTTTGAAAAGGAGAACGATCCGTCGCTGCTGCGATCCCCCTCAGCAGGAAAACTCATTCAGTACTCAGTAGAGGATGGCGGACATGTGTTTGCTGGACAGTGCTTTGCAGAAATAGAGGTAACGTGTCCATCAAAAGCATGAACAAACCAAGAAAGATTGAAACTACTTCAATCTGTAAATGTTTCTGTGAATTTCAGGTGATGAAGATGGTAATGACCCTCACTGCTGCAGAGTCGGGTTGTATTCATTATGTGAAGAGGGCCGGAGCAGCGTTGGAACCTGGCTGTGTCATCGCCAAACTGCAACTGGATGACCCAAGCAGAGTGCAACAGGTTGGACAGATGCAATATACCCAAGCATGCATTTTAGAATTCCAAAGCATGCAATACCTGTCTGTTTAGTTTGGATTAATGTGGGTTTTTTTATTTTTTATTTTTTTAACAAAGTCAACAATTTTGTTTAAAATGTATTAACTGTCCAGATTAAAGAGTGCAGATTTATAAATGACACACAGAGTATACTCTGTATACTCTGCTGCATATTGAAGACATTCTACAGTGGTTGTTGAGGTGTTGATACATCACTGTGGAGTCAGAACATCAGTGAGACAGTAAATCAATGCTGCCAAGAAAGATGACAGCTCCATTATCTGATAAAAAGAGACGTCTCCCTGCTTCAGTGTGTCTGGACCCAAATATGCAGCTGTGTCTTTAGAAAAATTCAAGGCAGACCTGACTTTTGCCAGGTTTTCATGATGGTTAGCAAACAACTAACAGGACAGTATAATATTAACAAATCCTCCAGCATGCTTAAATGTGTGCATGAGGTACTTTTCCACATGTTCATCGGCTATTTCACACAAACCCACTCTGACTAATTATTATTCAAACGACAGAACACGCACATCCTTAAAAAGTCTTAAATTCATGTATCTAAAAACATATTTTAGTCTGTGTGTGGTCATGACAACAGGGTGCGTTTTGATACGTTTTTTTGCCTGCAGGCGGAGCTCTACACAGGGACGCTTCCTTCAACCCAGGCCGTGGCTCTGAGAGGGGAGAAGCTGCACAGGGTCTTCCACAACACTCTGGATCATCTCGTTCACATCATGAACGGGTACTGCCTTCCTGAGCCGTTCTTCAGCGCTAAAGTAAGAATTTGGGGAAATGCAAGTGAACGCTTAGATTAATTGCTACAATGATAGATTCTAATCAAAATGTGCTTTGTGTGTCTCCCAGCTGAAAGAATGGGTGGAAAGGCTCATGAAAACCATGCGTGACCCTTCCTTGCCCCTTCTTGAGCTTCAAGACATCATGACCAGTGTCTCAGGCCGGATCCCTCCTGCTGTGGAGAAGTCCATTAAGAAGGAGATGGCTCAGTACGCCAGCAACATAACGTCTGTGCTGTGCCAGTTTCCCAGCCAGCAGGTGTACATTTATCACACCTACTTAACTATGTACACGTTGCTTTTCTCGGCTGCAATTCCTGATTTGAAATTAATCCTAATCTATAGGAAAATAAGTCTTTAGTTTTTTGAGTCTCTGCTGCCTGCATTAAATACTCACTCCATTGTTTCCAGATTGCAAACATCCTGGACAGCCACGCTGCTACTCTCAACAAGAAATCAGAGAGAGAAGTGTTCTTCATGAACACTCAAAGCATCGTCCAGCTGGTGCAGAAGTAAGCCATGTATTTCACAGTTTATTATGTTACTTACTCTTAATTTTTTTTTTTTTTTACGCAAGGCTGTACTTGTTTGTTCGTCTCCATCAGGTATCGCAGTGGCATCCGAGGCCACATGAAGGCAGTGGTGATGGACTTGCTCAGACAGTACCTGAAAGTAGAGATCCAGTTCCAGAACGGTGAGATGACACACATTGAAGTCAATTTGAATTTTGTTCCATGCCCTCTGAAGAGTTGCAGTGGCTTTCTCTTTTCATTTGGTGGAATACTTTCATCTCATTTGCCCCGTGCGATGGTTTCTTTGCAGGACACTACGACAAGTGCGTGTTTACACTTCGCGAGGAAAACAAAGTTGACATGGTCAATGTCGTCAACTACATTTTCTCCCACGCACAAGTAACCAAGAAGAACCTGCTGGTGACTATGCTGATTGTAAGTGTCCAGCCTTTCTGTGAAAAGATTTGTGTGTTGTCACATTGATCTTCCCTGATGTCATGGTCATATTCCAAGATGACAACACCAGGATTCTTTTGGTTCAGGGAGCACAAGACTTCATTTCCAAGGAAATGTTAAAAATATGCTTTATGTATGTATGCAGGCTAGTTAGCATACATACATATGCTGATTATATGCAATGGTTGCATATAATCAGCTTCCCTGTTACTGTATGTTGTTTTTCCAAAATTATCATAACTTCAGCAAGTACAGAAGTGTAATTAAAAGTGCCAAGACCCTACTCCTGACTCTAATTGGATGTTTCTGACCAGGAGTGGCAAATTTCTGCAAATGGCAATAGGATCACAAGAAGCAGGCGGAGGAGCTTGACTCTTTTTTTTTTTTGGCTCCCTATAGATTAGCTGTCTCATGTTATACCTTCACGACATAGTGACAGTTTTAAGAAATACATTTAAAAAGTTACATATTGAAGCTTTAAAGATCTTTGATCAGACTCTCCATTCACCAAAACAAGATCTTGGAGAAAAATTAATGCAACACTGGATGCAAATAAATATTAACAGGAAAATGCTGTAATAAATATCTGCCGTATTTGGGGTTTTTTTGTATGTTGAAGCCAAAAAACAGAATATAATCCATTTAATTTCTTTCCTTATGTGTATTTTCAGAAAAATTAATAATGCATTCACATGAAATTTGGTTGGCTAGAGATGTACATTTTATTATTATTATTATTAATTTATGTTTTAACACTGTGTTTAGGATCAGCTATGTGGTCGTGATCCCACTCTGACAGATGAACTGATGACCATTTTGACTGAGCTCACTCAGCTAAGCAAGACAACAAACGCCAAGGTGGCTCTGCGCGCTCGGCAGGTCAGATGTTGCCCTCAGCTCCCCTTTATCTACAGCAAAATTCTGAAAGAAACAAACAGGAATTTGGACATGTGAGCAAAAAGCAGGACTTTTCAACTGCCTTACTTTGCCACTAGGTGTCACTAAAGGGCTACTACAGTAGCAGAGACAATATAGTGACAGGAGTTTTTAATGAGTATGAATTTAGACATAGATGGATAATTACATGCTTCACACTCTATAGCCACAGACAAATTCCGGGGGTAAAACTGCATGAAGGTATACGCCGTTGCAAGATGTCATGAGATAAGTAAAGAAGTATTGTGGTGTGTCACATGCCTGAAGGACCCCATTAATCTTCCTCACCCAGGTTCTGATAGCGTCCCACCTTCCCTCCTATGAGCTACGACACAACCAGGTGGAGTCCATTTTCCTATCTGCCATTGATATGTATGGGCACCAGTTCTGCATTGAGAACCTGCAGGTAGGTAGCAAACAAGACGGCTGTTCTTCCCATTATTGCACCAACAAAATGGGTTAACACAACATTTTTTCTTCGTAGAAACTCATCCTTTCGGAAACGTCCATCTTTGATGTTCTGCCCAACTTCTTCTACCACAGTAATCAGGTGGTCAGGATGGCTGCCCTCGAGGTGATACGAACAATGAGCTCAATCCGACAGTACGTTTCCTGTAGCTGTAACTCAGCAAACTTACAAGCGCTTCACATACTGTGGCTTTGTCTTCGTTGAACTCAGGTGTATGTCCGGAGAGCGTACATTGCCTATGAACTCAACAGCGTTCAGCATCGACAGCTGAAGGACAACACATGTGTGGTAGAGTTCCAGTTCATGCTTCCCACCTCACATCCTAACAGGTAACACATGCCAGTATGATCTCCAAAAGTTGTGGATTATTTTCCTACTTCTTTGCTATTACTTAGTAGCACTACGAAGTATTTGATTATACATATACAGTACAGTTTCTTTCAAAATACTTATTTATGTTCTTTGATTTTTTTTTTTTTTTTTTGGTGGGTTTTTATATAACAAAGTAGCACTGGTAAAGTCCCCCTGAATCTTACAATCATTTTTTGTTTCAGTTATGGCTACAGGCTAGGTAGATTTGCACTTCTAGATACTGCTATCTTTTGCATAATTTGGGTAAATTATGCAAAGGCGGACATCATTATGACTTTTTTAGTTAGTTTTTAGTTAGTTTTACTGGACTTTATTTAGGGTGAATAGATGTGAATTTGATCAGATTTTTATTTGTATAAAAGTATTAAACAATTGTAAATTTTCCTTCCGCTTCATATTTATAGACTATTTTGTTTACAATTTTATCACATAAAATCCTGACAAAATATATTGGAGTTTGTGGTTTTGATATGATAAAGTTGAAAAAGGTCAAGAGGTTGAAATATTTTTGAAGAACACTGTATATTTGGTATTTTAAATAAATAATCTCTTATAATTAATGGGTTTTTTTAGTGATTTGTGGACATTTTATCCATGTGCCATCCATTGTGTCCTTTATCCTCATTCTTTGTCACACAAATTAAAGTGGTTTAATGTTTACATTTTGTGATGTCTGAAAGCAACTAAATTCACATATTTAAATTCTAAAATGCAGTGAATTTCCATTAAAATTAGAAACCAAAGCAAATATATAATATTTTATGTTAAATATGACAGAAAAAAATTCTAATGACAGAGATGTTTGATTTGCTGGATTTCGGGTTTGATGATTGATTTTTCACTTTGTATGTTTTGACACTTTTGCTTGCTCCTCCCCCTCCATGTTGCTTATATTTTTTGTGCTTTGCTTTTTGATTTTACTATTGTATTTGTAGATGTCCTGTTTATGCTATTCTATTCTCATTCTGTTGCATGATGTTTATCTGACATGGCTTAATTAACCTTTACGTTTGGCACATAATTTTAGACGACACAACAGAATGAGTGTGTTAAAGGATCATCTCTTGAGAAAAAGGAGGTTTTTAACATCTCTTTATGCATGTTTTACAAAGGAGCAGTCAGGAAGTGGGATATGTGTGTTTTTTTTTTTATTTTTTATTATTCATTCTTTTGTTAACAGTAGACTGTAATTCACCCAGGGTGACATTCCCACACACTTCTCAACCTTGACTGTCTTCTTCTGCTGATGCTTGTCACTAACCACATTGTAATCAATGTTGTTTGATTGCAGAGGGAACATCCCAACTCTCAACAGGTATTGTGAACATTCTTTTTATTTCATAAACTAATGATTGTAGATTAGCTAGCTGCACGATAAAGTAGAAACTACATACCATTTTAACAAAGACCTTCAAATATAAAAAAAAACTTGCGCACACTAGTGCAATTTTTTAGTGCAAAGTTGTTGGCCTTTATTTGTGCAAATGTTTTGTTTATGCTTGTGTGTTAGAGATTATGTGTTTAATCCAAACTGTTACACAAGTCCTTCAGTGTTGCTTAGACGGTGTGTAATGTTAGATAATAAGTAAAGTTATGGGAGAAATAACGGATACCAGTAAGAATGTCCAATATTAAAACCTCTAACTGCCCTGTCAGGAAAATGGCCAATCCTATCCTGGACTATCTTAAGACCTGGGCTGGTAAAGAACAGGAACCAAAACCACAGGAGCTTAAATCCCAGGATAGTGAAGCTAAGGATGAGAATGCTGAGAAGAAAGATTTGGAATCTGAAGAAAGGTTAGATTCAAGAATGTCTTTAGTGGCCACAGTTGGTGCAACGTCTGGGAAATCTTCTTATCACCTACTGACTAACAACCTAACCAAATGAAAGGAAACAATCTAAAGGGTCTTTCTGGTGGATCTAGCTTTTCTTTGTCACATAAGAAGTATATTTTCCTTCCTTTAATGTAACTGACACAGCCTGTATCAGTTACATTAATTACATTCTACTGTAACAGAAATTAGAGATGCACCAAGTTTTAAATATGATCACATCTCAAAAACGCAAAATCTTAACTAGTATTTTTATGTCTAATTTCTAGTGCAGATATAGGAGCTTGTCAAGAATTCCTTATGGATAAAAGAAAAGTACTGGTTTCAGTAAAAAAAAAAAAAAATTCACTTAGTACGGGAGATTTTTTTTACATGTTATAAGTGGGAAAAAAAGCAGATGCACAGACTTGTTTCAACATTTTATATTAAAGTCTTCTTTGCTCAGTAAAAGTATCCAGAGTGCAGTTGTTTTGGCGGAAGAGTATGGTGCGTTTGCTGAACAGAAAAATATTGGATTTTCACCCTATTCCATTCACAAGTCGATTTCTCGGTGCATCTCTAAAATTATGATAACTTTGTTTACAGACCTGCCAGAAAACAGAGGGATCAAAACTGAGTTGATTTTTAAGGTGGACTGGGGTAACCCTCATCCTCAATTTTGCCTAACTGGCCATTTTTTCTCAACATTGTTTTACGTCTACATATTAGGATGTCCTTCTCATCCAACCTGAATCACTACGGCATGATGCATGTGGCCAGTGTAAGTGATGTCCTGCTGGACACGTCTTTTACACCACCCTGTCAACGTATGGGAGCCATGGTTTCTTTCCGCTCCTTCCAAGAGTTTACAAGGTCAGTATCTTTTTTGTTTCTTTTTTAAGAAAAAGCTCTACCCCTGGTATCACTGAGAGAAAAATAAAATATTAAACATTTCTAAAATATATTTTGTGATTTTTGCCTCCTTGCAGGAACATTAATGATGTCCTGAACTGCTTTTCTGACTCACCCCCTACAAGTCCTATGTTCCCTGATGGAGGCAACCCTGTCCTGTACGGTGAAGAGGACAACAAGGTGATGACTAGAGACCAGCACAGCCATGTAACTGGCCTGTACATTTGTGTAACCTGAAATAAATACCGCTTAATTTATCATACAGAGTGTCCAGGAAGAGCCTATCCACATCCTGAATGTAGCGATAAAGACAGACAGCGACATCGACGACGATGGCCTGGCAGCCATGTTTCGGGAGTTCACTCAGTCAAAGGTTAGCAAAGGTGGTTGTTGACGAACAAGTCTTTGTCTCAATTTCAACAGCAGCATTTAAAATTTGAAATGCACAAAAAAAAACGTTCATGCAGCTCTGAAATTGTTTTATTTCAGAAATCGTTGCTCTTTGAACACGGCATCCGAAGACTGACATTCCTAGTAGCTCAGAAGGTAGGAATTTTGATTTCCATGGAGTACACCGTCTGCTTCTTCGCATGTCACCAATTGAGCAGTTGTAATGGCATCTCACAGCATATAACAAATGTCTTGCATGTCTCTTTCTGTAATTATTTGTATTTTATAAACAATTATATTGAACTGCATTACTGTGGTAATTACACTAATAATTTGAAATTTAGCTTGTCTTCCCTTCTCTCTTTCTCTGTATCTTTCTGCATGCCTCGCTTTTGTTCGTTTTTGATGGTAGGATTTCAGAAAACAAGTCAACTGTGAGGTGGACCAAAGGTTTCATGTAAGTACTGAGAAACAAGTGAAGTCTAGTTTGTTCTTGCTCACCTTTATTGAGGAAGACCATACTAAAAATCAAGTTAATGTCAAATCTAACTTGATTCTAATAAACATTCATCATTAAATAGTCTCTTGTAATAGACAAGTTGTCGTTTTTCCAGTATTATCATGTCTTTCCATCTACTCCCACCAGTTTCCATATATATGCTAATGAAAAGCATAATGCATCTACCACCGCGCTTCAAGGGGGTGGACGTGGTGTTCAGGGTTACATGCAGGCTAAGTTTTCAGTCTCGTATAGAAGTTTCCATGTAGGCCAAAAGTTTAATCTGGTTTCATCTAAGCAGAGAACCATCTTCCACCTTTTTTGGTTGGTTCCCATCTATGCTGATGAATCTACAGTTATATAAAAAGGAAACCATGTATCCTTTTCTTCTTGTTTGTCAATTTGGATTAAATTTGAAGATTTGCATGTCTTCCACCTCTGTTATTTCTTTTAATTTGTCTTTTTGTAGAGGTATAACAAGAGCCCAATCGCACTAAATGCCACATCTTACATAGATATCCGCTAGTTTTCCCTCCTATGTGAAGTATATATTCATGCCTAGGTCTCGCGTTGTAAAATATATTTTTTCTATAAATCTATAATGTTAAGTAGAAGCGATGTTTAATCACAGCGCCAAATCATGTCTTTGGAGGTTTGCAACTCTCTCATCATCGCGTCAGCTGAGAGTTGATAAGAGCATCTCCAATCGCCCAGGCATTGTTTTGGCAAGTGGGACGCTTCATCTGATAGCGTCAAACAGCGCTACCAGGCATTATTCAGAAGATCACATGTCTCTGAGGGAAGAAGATATTTTATTCATCAGCATAGCAAGTGCTGCATGTATACGTGGCTTGTCAGTGCACCAATGATAACTTGCTGCTTTTGTGAACACTCTGATTCTATGGCTGATAAATTATAACGAGAAAACATCAATGCACCGCATTAGGAACGCAGCAGACTTACTCACTGCGGAGTAGTGAAAGCTAGAACCAGACTATGCCTTTTCACTTGCTATTAAGTTTGTATGCTTTAAAGGTTACCTTCTATTAATGTAAGTTTTTCTCAAAAATTTTATTCACAGAGAGAATTCCCAAAATTCTTCACATTCCGGGCGAGAGATAAGGTAGGTGTTGACCTAAAACAGGTTAAAGTGTCCACTCTTTGCTAAATGTCATCAGTTGCTAACATTAAACTGATTAACAGTCTTCCATTTATATTATATTTGGAAAGAAAACAGATTTACCACTCGTACCCCTCCCTCAGCGCTCCTGAGTTTTATTCTTTCCGAATCAGTGATGACTCGTCTTGTCCAGCACGCCTGATAGTTTCTGTGCAACTGCACTCCACTAAAACTCATTACAGTAATGAACTCTTTAATTATGTTCCCCATTTAAGAGAAATGACACCCATTAGCAGCTTCCTGAGATTAAGATTGTTCAGGATTTCATTTACTTAATACATTGTGTTGCTCCAAGGCGTCTCTCTACTCTTATATCAACTCGGTCCTAATATGTTCTCCTGCTACTTCTCCTATTAAAAAGACTGTTAGATGTTATAACTAGAGAAAATGTGTTTAGATACGAGTAGAAAGAAGCTTTTTCAAAACTTTCTTGAGCTAACTGTTGGTTTCGTCTCTCTGCTTTTCCTCTCAGTTTGAAGAAGACAGGATCTATCGGCACCTGGAGCCGGCATTGGCTTTCCAGTTGGAGCTCAACCGCATGCGCAATTTTGCACTGACCGCCATTCCCTGCGCAAACCACAAGATGCACTTGTACCTGGGCGCGGCTCGTGTGGAGGTGGGCACAGAGGTTACCGACTATCGATTCTTTGTCCGAGCAATCATCCGCCATTCCGATCTGGTCACAAAGGTGAGAAAAGATGGACACTTTTTTTCCCCATCTAAATAATCAAAATCTGAATAATAAGAACAACATTAAAATTATGAATGAATTTTCTAGCCTACCTATAATGAAGTGTAATTTATATTAGTAGTAAGGGTGTCACCATAAAACAGGATTTTATTAATATTTTAAGATGGAATAAAGATGATGTTGACATTTTTAACTGTCTTTAGTACGTATTTGGTTGTAATACTTTGTGGTTTAAAAATAACATATAACTTTGTATTCTGCTCTCCACAACAACTTTCATACTAAAGAGTGGGAGTTCATGTGGACCTGGTAGCATTTAGTAATGGGGTGTACTTTGATCAGGAAATAATTGGACTTTTGAGTTTCTTGCTAGCTGTTCACCACGTCAGGGCCAGTCAAAGTGAAAACCATCCCATTCCTGCCGTCAGCAAGAATGGGATGATGGTGCATCTCTTGGTGCATCTCCTTTCCCAAATGGTTTTATAATATAAAGGATTTATTTCTTATTCAAACTACTGTTCTGTTTACTTAATAGGAAGCTTCATTTGAATATCTTCACAATGAAGCAGAGCGTCTTCTGCTGGAAGCAATGGATGAACTGGAGGTGGCTTTCAACAACACAACTGTGAGGACAGACTGTAACCACATCTTCCTCAACTTTGTCCCTACAGTCATCATGGACCCATCAAAGGTTTGTCAAACATTTGACACGCAGCACAAATTATTATATGCTGCTTAGTAATTTAATTCCATACAAACGTCAGATCGAGGAGTCTGTGCGCTCCATGGTGATGCGCTATGGCAGCCGTCTGTGGAAGCTTCGTGTCCTGCAAGCTGAACTAAAAATCAACATCCGCCTGACTCCGACGGGAAAGCAAATTCCTATCCGGCTCTTCCTAACTAATGAGTCAGGCTACTACCTGGACATCAGTCTGTACAAGGAGGTCACCGACTCCCGAACGGGACAGGTGGGGCCCAAAGATCGACAGGTGGGGCACTCATCCATTTTCCATCTCATCTTCTTTTTATTGTCCAGTCTTGGGCAAGGGACTACAAATTATTTCTGGAAAGCTATGGTTCTGGTTGCATTTTTTGAGTAAAGAATTTTTATTTATTTATTTTAAAAAAGTCACTTTTAAGATTTGTGACAATCCAGAGGGGATTCTCAATTTGGTATTGTGCCCTTTGCCTGGTGGACAATTTTTTGTGTTAGTTTGCTTCCTGCAGCAGATGAGGTAAGACTTGCTTCATCCAGTCATTGGGTCGTCATCCTTTCATCCCTGTGATTCATTCATTAACTTCACGTTAAAAAGAAAAAGACTAAATCCATATTAAACCATCACTGAACATTTACTTTGGTTCACATTTCCATTTATTTATTTATTTTTTTCCAGAGGGTTTGGGGGGGTTGCTTATCCATTGATTTCTTTGTGTATTCCTTTTACATGAGGTTACTATTTTGTTTTTTAATTTAAGATTGGAGAAATTCGTAAGAGAGATCAGTAAAATTTCAATAGGAACCAGTCTTTTACTATGTCGAAGCCTTAAAAAATGAGAATATTGTCCTGATTCAGCCAATCAGTTTATATGTTTTGCTTTACAGAATAAGAAATACATTGTGGGGCTGGGTGTGGGGCGTGTCTATCTATGATAGACACGCGATCAATACCTATTATCTAATATAAAATTTATTATTTTGCTAAACTCTGATCCAGAACCGCACTTCGTTGTAGGCAGAAGGCAGAGGAAAGGCTTTAACTGCTCAACCTCTCAAGGCTTAGCTAAGAAAGATGTGTGGCATCAACTGACTCACTCGCTCTTTGGTTACCTAGCAACAATTTAAGTAACAGGCCAGTAGCAGTTTCATGTTGCCCTCTACATATTCGGCCATACTTCACTCCTCGGAGGTCCGCGCGTGCTCAAGCCGAAGTCGTAAAGAAAACGTCCGTTGGTCCCGAAGCGAACGTCCGCGGGACACGTTCTCATAAAGGTTTTTTTTTTTTTTTTTTCTTAAGACTGCGGACGCGTACTCGGTGTCATATCGAATTGTTTGCGAATTGCGACACCGAGCTCACCATGTTGAGTCTGCTTTGAGTGACTGCTGCTCTTCGTGCGGCACTGACAGTTGTACGGTGTCTGGTGGAGAAGAAAGCGTTCTAGACGTCCGACTAACTCGTCAAACTTGCTAGTATCCATTATGATTGTGGGAAATTAAGGACTTGTAAGAAAATGTAAGCCTGAAATCACTGTCCACCGACAGTGCCCGCGTAGTATGAGTAGTGGAAGTCGTTTCATGTTGTTCCACCATTCGGCGATTTCGAAAGTTCGCTGTGAGCGCGCGAGAGCCAGCGTATGCGCTGTTATGTCGTCATACGCTTAGCACGAACTGATGGCTATATCTATCAGACAAGTATACGCTGTCATTACCTTATGATTTTATTTAATCAGCAACATAGAATCATGACGTAGATCGTCATACACTTTGCTATTAACAGCTGTATGACCTCCTGACTTAGCGGTTAAGTAGGTTAATGAGTTTTACATGGGCGTGTGTTGTAGTTGTCTGTAGCTAGACCCTGCTTTAAATCCACTTTGAAACTTCCACAATGCATGTATATCTATCTAGTTATCACTGAAAACAATTTAATGACTTATTTTCGTCACAACTTGTCGCGTTCTTCATGCGCCTGCGCAGGCATCTGACAGCGTATGACAATCTGATAGAACACCGGCGCTATGGCGTTTATAGTAATGCGGACACCGGAAACGTTTCTGGCGTCGGCGCTTTCGGTGCGCGCTGCCATGCATCCGGTTCAAAGCGTCAACTCTGAATCTAGCTTTACAGCGTAGAAAAATAATAAAAACAAAAACGTCTCAGTGTAGTGAAAATTAGAAAAACAGCTTAAGAGGACATTGTGGATAAAAGAGGAAGGGTTACGTCAGTAGTTTGGGAGTATTTTGGATACTTAAAACCAAAAAGTAATCAATAACTATCAATATGACATTACATGAAGTCTTTATTTATTACAAACATGTAAAATGTCAATGAAAAATAAAATGAAAGATGACAAAAAGTACATCAGAAAATAAATCAAATGAGAAAACAAAACTTTCATATCCAGTCCAAAAAAAGTAGAAAGAGGACAAAAATGACTAATTCCTATGAAATGCTTATTGTAATACTTCTTCAGCCATACTGCCCAGCCTTATAATTACTTCAGTCCTATAACTTGGAGGATTCCACTGCACTTGTGAATTTTCAGTGATGCAGAGAGACAGGAAACCTTTAAGTTCTTTTTATTGTTGTTCAGACTTTAACTGGAATCAACAGGTTGGACCTTTTACAAAATTGATTATTATAAATTAATTGGATTTCTGATAGGTGTATCTCTACTTTTTCATTAATATTAAAGGAGATCACTGTTTATAGTTGCAATAGAATTTAACTACGAATGTGATGTCAGTGGTATTGTGATATGTTATAATCATTAAATAATTATTTTATTTTTTCCATTTTAATCCCAAGTTTGAAGACAACAGTGCGTAAGTAAATTGGCTAATTTTATCATTTGTCTTTCCAGATTATGTTCCAGGCATATGGTGACAAACAAGGCCCCTTGCATGGCATGCTAATCAATACACCTTACGTGACCAAGGACCTGTTACAGTCCAAGCGCTTCCAGGCTCAATCTTTGGGCACCACATATGTCTACGACTTTCCTGAAATGTTCAGACAGGTATTGTACAGAAACTTGACTCTTATTAAAAACGTTGCATATTTCTTAATGCCCATTTCTGTCTTTTTGTTATCGCCTAGGCTTTGAAAAAGCTGTGGAACTCTATTCAGGCCTATGCTTTCCTACCTGAATGCCCGCCTCCTCCTGAGCTCCTCACCTTCACCGAGCTGGTTCTGGATGCACAGGGTCAGCTGGTGCAGATGAACAGACTCCCAGGAGGAAATGAGGTCAGTGAGTTAAGCTGCATAGACGAACACATACAATAATAACGGAAGTTTTTCTGTCAATATTTTGACATATATATTTTTAAGTATGTAATTCATGATTTCCTCTGTAGGTGTCTCTGTTGCTTTGGCTGTCTGTTTGAGTTGTTGTCATGCACTTTCTTCCCAGTAAAGCTCAGGATTTTAGTCTATAAAGTCAGAACTTTTTCAGATGATTGCATTTATCTCAAGCAAAAAAAAGGAAATATATAAACAATTGATATAAAATCCTGTGTCCAGTTTTATAGCTTCTTTTCTAATCAGTCTTAAAACAAATCTTAAAATTTTGTATTCATAATATGTTTTTTTCCCCTTTATCACTCTAAATTGTCTATTTGTCTGTGCAGATTGGCATGGTGGCGTGGCGGATGACTCTGCGAACCCCCGAGTATCCAGCAGGACGTGAGATCATAGTCATAAGCAATGATATCACTCACAAGATAGGCTCATTTGGACCTCAGGAGGACGTTCTGTTTCTGCGAGCTTCTGAGATGGCGAGGGAGAGCAGCATCCCTCGCATCTACATCGCAGCAAACAGCGGCGCCCGCATCGGCCTGGCGGAGGAGATCCGACACATGTTCCACGTGGCCTGGCAGGATCCAGCTGATCCATATAAGGTCAGGAAATGTTTCAGGCATCATAAACCAACTCAAGGTTGTTGGGTGTTTTTAAAATCTATGAGTAATCTGCGGAGAGTATTATTTATTTGCAAAAGCAAATGTAGTTTTCTTCTTTTTACAAGATTTTCCTGTTTTAAAAGGGGAAAAGTCATCTGCATTTCCATAACTTCATTTCAAAAATCCATATTTGTTTTCTATCAACATTTCTGTTTATTTATGTTTAATTTACTGTGAATTCTATATTCTCTGCAGGGTTTCAAGTATCTGTACCTCACACCTCAGGACTACAAAAAGGTCTCAGCTCTTAACTCTGTACATTGTGAACATGTGGAAGACGAAGGAGAATCAAGGTAATATTTGTTGTTCTTATAACAACAAAATCTTGCTACAGAATGCGAGAAGTATGCATCGCTCTGTTGAAATTGTGTAAAATTCGCAAAGTCTGCCAGTCACATTTGGTTTGAATGTAAACTGTAGATCCTGTCATGCAGGTACAAGATCACTGACATTATTGGAAAGGAGGAGGGGCTTGGTGTGGAGAACCTGAGGGGATCTGGAATGATTGCTGGAGAATCTTCTTTAGCTTATGAGGAGATCATCACCATGAATCTGGTAAGACTAAAGCACACATGTTTAACTTGAGCAAAGGCTTGAGTACTACCTCAAATTTTTGTGGATTTTATTGGGATTTCATGTGATAGCAAACACAAGGAATATAGCTATAAAATGGAAGGAAAATGTCCAGGTGTATAAATCTGAAAAGTGTGGCCAACATTTCACTTGGTACCGAAATAAAATCCAGTGCAGCCAATTGTTTTCAGAAGTCTTTTAATCAATCAGCCCCTACAGAATATTGTCATGTTTTTATTATTATTATTGTTGCAGCCTAAAAAAGACAGATTTTGTCACGTTTTTCAAAATGTTGCAATCAAAATTGCAAATGTTATTGCAAAGCTTTATTTTTGCCATAACTTGATCTTACAAAAAAAGTTTAAATTGCTGCAGATAACCTTCCCAAAACAGACAGGATTTTAACATACATAAATTTAAAGTGGAATTAACATTTGCACGTTCCTTCTTGAAATAGCATCCTTAAGACACATAAAATCATGGCCTGTGCAGTTGTGAACATGCAAAAGAAGAATTAAATATTGATAATTCAACTTAACATGAACCGTATGCACAGTATAAGCAAATCCTACAGAACATCTCAAAACATTTTTAACCGTTTAGCATAATATATGATTTCATGTTGTAGGTTTGGCTTTCCAGAGATGTCCTAAAACAGGAAGTTAAATTAGAGTGGGGCTAAAGGGACTGTTCCAAATTCAGCCCTGGTGCAATGATTGGTCAAAAAAGACTGAAATACAGAAAAATGCTACTGTGATTGGTCAGACTTGTACAGATAAACATCACACTGTTTAGATTTTTACTTTGGAAAAATATTAAAAATGTGTATCCTTTTGTCTGGTTTCATATATGATACTTTGTGTTGGTATATCACATAAATACCCAAGAAGACGTATTGAAATTTGTGGTGCGAACATGACAAAATGTGAAACCGTTCCAGCCTCACATATACTCTTGCTCTATTAAAGATGGCATGTTGCTACTTTGAAAATATGTGATATGTTAGGACGCTTGTCTCACAGGTCACATGTCGAGCAATCGGCATCGGAGCCTATCTGGTGAGGCTTGGACAGAGAACTATCCAGGTGGACAACTCTCACATCATCCTCACTGGAGCTGGGGCGCTCAACAAGGTAAAATAAGCTCAAATGCACAATCTGTGCTTCGGCACAAAGACAATTTACTTTTTTTGTTAGTGGAATCAGTGTGAGCACCAAATGAGCTGTTCCTTAAATTAGCACCAATAATGAATCTGCATTTTAATTAGGAAAATCTCTTAAAGGATTTACTAGTTGACTATTCAAATTTCAAGCCATTAAGGAGAGAAGTTCAAAGAAGTGTTAGTGAAACACTTTTTTTTTTTTTTTACCTGTTTTGCGATATAATGAGGAAATCCTATAGAAGGACATGATTGGAGGACGAAGGAGTTTTTTTGTGTCAAAAAAGAGAAAAGGATTTTGCTTGGATTTTTTTTTTTTTTTTTGTCGTGGCTTGTTCCAACTCGCTGATCCTGCAATTTTCAGGCTCGCTCCTCTCTGCTCTGCTCTGTTCTACAAGGATTCCCTTTCCGACGGCAGCCACGGGCCTGCCTGCCACTCAAAGCGGAATAATTGAAAGCGAACCATGAAGCTGTATTTGCATAGAAATAGAGTGACATGCCAGAGGCTGCAGTGCAGGACACCCATATCATTTGTTTTTAATCAAAATGAAAAGTTTTGCTGATGCAGATTGTTTTTCTGCACACAATTGATGTGTGTATGTGTATGTGTGTCTGTACGCTTCATTGCCTCCTGCTGTCTTGCTTTCCATTCTCTGTCCTTGTCAGTGCATTAGGATGACTCCATTTCAAATTATATGACACGCTGCAACATGGTAAACCATGCAAATGGCCAAATGATGGCATACAAATATTCCTGGAAGCTCAGTTATTAAATCGCCCTGCTGTTTATCTCCATTTGTGGGAGCAGTGATTGTTATTTAAAAATATTTGCAGTCTATATGCTGTATATCTGTATGCAGCGCTGTAAAATAGTATTTTCCATTTTTGTTTTTGTCACATTTACAGACAAGAATAACCTGAATATGACTGACAGTTTCCAAATGAAGATCTCATTTACCGCTTAAAAAAGTTCTACCTGAAACCTAATAGCTTGGGTTGCCATCGGTGACAGCATCTAGCGTTTTTGGCAAACGACGATGAGTATTTTTGCATCACTGGGAAGAAATTGGAGTGTCAAAGCCTCAGAAATCTTTTGTGATTTTTCTGCTTATTTCATGCTGTTGGACAAGATGCGCTTATTTTTTATTCTACACATCAGATGGTCATCAGTCTTGGGCGTGGATTGGGAAATTTAGCCATTAGTCATAATTTGTTTACTATTTAGGAAGATTAGAAATTTTCCTTTGAAAAAATAAATAATTTGAAAGTTGTTGTTCGGGTTTATTCAGGTTATCTACGTCATCTGATATTAGGGCCGCAACTAACGAGTAATAGATTTGTCTGTTGATTTTTTTTTTTTTTTCTGCAGATTAATCGGATAAAAAATTGGCACATTCTGCAGATTTTTAATTTAACCACCTTTTTTTAATACATTAGAAATACATTCAAATAACTAATTCAATCCCCTTTTTTTTAAATAAAAAAATAAACATTTTATTGCCTATTGCAAAAATAAAGCATTAAATTAATGAATGTTTGGTAATTTGTTGTTAAGGACTCATCTGAAGCTAAAACAATACTTCCAACATCAACATGTGAAAAACCCGTTCTGCTTAACTTAGCATCATCATAATCATTTCATAATTGGATGACAAAAAGTGCCCAATGTGAGTTGTTCTTTTTCTTTTTGTTTTTTTTTTACTATAGAATTTGATCAAATTAAAGCTAGAGCTATTCCACTTGAGAATTTCTAAGTAAAACATATTTATGGAAGCAGTTTATTTACTAACTTCAATGCAAAATGTAAATATTTTTTGAACAGTTTTGCCTTAATTACTGCTCAGAGTATGTTGTTCTTCAGCCAATGGCCTCGTTTTAATCTAGAGTTTAAAACTCTAGATTTAAACATAGAGTTGCCAGTCATTTCAATAATCGATTCCTCATGATTATTCCAATTAATTGTTCCATCCCTATCTGAAGATAAAATACGTTTCATGATCTGCAATATTTAAGCGCAACAAATAAACAAACCTGATCTGTAAGGATAAAGTTGTTTTTTGTTTTAATGGAGCTGTATATTTAGCTTCCATTCAATTTTGAGGAAAGTGAGGAATCTCTTCCAGCTAATATGTCAAGTGGATTCTTGGCTATTAGCTGAAACGTAATAGGGAGCAGCAGGCGGCCACCCGCAGATCATCATTTCATTAGCTGCTAGGAAACGCTCCGATTTTCATGGGGAGTGGATAGTAACTACTACCACAAATACCCCAGTGAGCTGTTGCTACCAGTTGGCCTCTAGTTTTTCTCCTCCCAGTCATCCCACTCTGTCCCTCGTCCAATATCTCCTCCTCCTCCTCCTGCTCTTCCTCTCTCCGCCACGGAATCTTAATGAAGCAGGCAATGGCCAGAGGCTCAGAGGTTTTGTGTATGTCAAGGTGACTGTAATGTTTCTTGGGGCTGCCGCCTCTCCTGACAGCTTTAGGAGAGTGCCCCAGATTTGTAGCCAGATACATAACCATTAATGGTAATAAAGAAAGTAAATGATGGCTGAAAAGGTGAGAGCTGAGGGTAAGGATTGAGCTCCACTTTTGATTTTTATGGGAGCATGTCAGCGCCCAGCCACCTGTTCTGAGCT
This sequence comes from Brachyrhaphis roseni, assembly GCA_903066815.1. NCBI lineage: Eukaryota > Metazoa > Chordata > Actinopteri > Cyprinodontiformes > Poeciliidae > Brachyrhaphis > Brachyrhaphis roseni. The sequence goes on from CAEFZY010078876.1 coordinate 60,150, forward strand.
GCTTATGAAAATAGGGTGGGCTGACAGGGGAGACTTTATGGCTTCACCTGAGTGACGTGGAGAGAGAAAAGAAGTTCGAAGCTTCCAACTTGCTCCTTTATGAAGCCTGTTTGCTGGTTACATCTGGACGATTCACAACTTATCAAAAAATACCATGCAAAAGACCAAAATTAGTTTTTCATCATCTCTGAAAATCCTGGGGTACGATGAGGCAGGATCTGTTTCTGAGACCACTGGCCTGTTCCTGCTGTGATGCTGTGCTCTCCAGCTTGTTATCGCCTCTATTGACAAAGATGCTGTTCCTTGGAATGTCTTCATCTGTGTCAGATCTCATTAAACTCAGCTGAAAATACCTTCAGCTGTTAATGTTGGATATTTTTTGAGAGCTTTTGGAAGAGGTTGTTATCAGGATTATGAAGTAATCATTACACAGTTTAGTTTTTCTTAGAAAAGGTCTGGGATTTTTTATATATATTTTATTTTTTATATGATCAAAAGAGCAGAAACTACTCCTACACCTTAAACATTTCCCACAACTGCAAAGGTCAATGTATTTTATTGGGATTTTAATATGATATGCTGACTCAAAGTTGTGCATCATTCTGAAGTGGAAGGAATTGGATAAATAATTTTACACATTTCAATCAAAATATGAAAATATTGTTCTTGGACTTTGGGTCATTTTATCTCATAAACGTCCTGTGATGTAAATAACTTATTTGGCCTTGTTCAACTAAAAGTGGAACCTTCACTTTTTTTTTTTTTTTTTTTTTTTTTTGCAGCCTCCAGCAGATTTTCTTCCAACATTACTCTGTTCAGGTTCCTATTATGCATTACTTTGTGCAGAACTATCACATAAAATCCCAAAAAACTTCAGTCATTTTACACTGAAAAAAGTAAGAAAGTTTAAGAGTTTAAACTCCTTTAAAGTTTATACATTTATATTAATATTTATATTGTCACCCTGTGAGTGATTTAAGCCGGAAACAAGTTCCTTATTAGTGTGAACGTCTTGGCCAGTAAATCTCATTCTGGGATTGAACCGATTAAAATGTTGTATTTTCCCTCTTAAATTTGACAATCGTTTGTGTTTTCAGGTGCTTGGCAGAGAGGTGTACACCTCCAACAACCAACTGGGTGGAATTCAGATCATGCACAACAACGGTGTGACCCACAGTACTGTCTGCGATGACTTTGAGGGAGTCTTTAACCTGTTGCAGTGGCTGTCCTACATGCCCAAGGTAATCTTACTCTTGTTGACTTTCACATATATGAAATTAAAGAGCTGTTTTCTATAAGTTTATAACATGTATGTTCCTTAGTGTAAATCCAATCCAGTACCCATCATGAGTGCAAAGGATTCCATAGATCGTCTGGTGGAATTTGTGCCGACAAAGACACCTTATGATCCTCGCTGGATGTTGGCAGGACGTCCTAGTCAAAGTAAGTCCATTATGTCTCTGAAATAAAAAAAAGAAATAGACATCCTATAGACCTTACTAAAGAAAGTAAATATTACTAAAGAAAGTAAATATTTCAGACAAAAGTTAGAAAATATATTTTAGTCCATGTCACCCAACCCGTTTTTCTTCATCCTGTTTATGTTTCAGTGGAAATCATGCTCTGTTACATGTGAGGCTTAGAATTTGGTAGTGTTTACTCTTCTGGCTCCTAAGCTGTGATGATAAATGTAACTTATCAATTTGATGTTGCTCCTCTAATTATTAATACTGCTTTATCTGCAACTGATAAAAGTTGCAATCTGATTCTCTGCGTCTTTTGACGCACACCTACAGATTTATCATTTCAGACCAAGAGTTAAAGGTTGGAACTATTCGAATGTATAAGGCTATTAAGTAAATAAAGTATTAGAGGCAAGGTCATCAGCAGAATGTGTGTAGTACATCTTACTCTGCAGGTTAAACAGTGGTGTAATTACAGAGGATTTGAGGTACAGTGTGGGAACTCTGTCAACTTCTCTGTTAGCGAGGAGTGGCGAGGCCTAATTGAATGGTAACCTCAAAGGCCGGGCATGTTCCTCGGAGTGTGCATGCAGAAAAAACGCTGAGCAAGGCTGCTTCTACAGTCATCCATCATGGCCGCTGCTAAGCACACAGAAGGAACAAAATGAGGCGAGACAGAATCCAGAAACAAGTTGAGGAAATAAAGGGAGAAGGGATAATCATGTAGTGATTGATTTGGCTGCTTTTGGTGTACCATTCACGTGAGGTCTGAGTAAAGCTTTGTGCTTTGTCTTGACGCTCATAACTCCTCTCTTTGTGAAGATCCAAAGGGTTCCTGGCAGAGTGGATTCTTTGACCAAGGCTCCTTTATGGAGATCATGCAGCCCTGGGCTCAGAGTGTGGTGGTGGGCAGAGCCAGGTATATTCAACACTCACAGAAACATTAGCTTTGTGAAATGTTTTGGGATTTTCTTTGTGACTGTTTTTCTGTTTTGTTTTGGGTTTTTTTCTTTTTTCAGGTTGGGAGGGATACCTACTGGTGTTGTTGCTGTGGAAACCAGGACAGTGGAGCTGTCAATCCCAGCTGATCCAGCCAATTTGGACTCGGAGGCAAAGGTAAGATTCACTCTGAGTGAAAAGGTGTAGTGCCTCACCAGATGTTTCCATCCTTCCTATGTGACCTTCCTTTCTTTCTTCCTTGTCTCCTTTCTGGCTTCATCCTTCACTCATCTCCTTTCTAATTTTCTTTCTTCCTTGCTTGTTCCCTTATATCTTTCCATCACTGTTTTCTTTCTATCTCTTTCTGTTTCCATTTGTCTTTCTTTCTATTTCTTCCTCTGTTTGTGGGGGGGGGTTCTCATTCTCTTTCCCTGTCTCTCCTTCCTTGTCTGTTTTTTTTTTGTTGTTGTTTTTTTCCTCCCATTATTCTGTCTTTACTCGTCTGCTTCCTGTTTTCTTCCTTGTGAAAAATTCTGGAATATTTACATAAAAAATGTGCAGCGGAAAAGCTCAAAGGACCTTGGCTGGACGCTTTGTATTAGTATTAGAGTACTAATTGTGGTATTGATGCTGAATATCCTGTTTTTCTATGTTTAGATCATCCAGCAGGCGGGGCAGGTGTGGTTTCCTGATTCTGCTTTTAAAACAGCACAAGCCATCAAGGATCTGAACCGAGAGGGTTTACCTCTCATTGTGTTTTCCAACTGGAGAGGCTTTTCTGGGGGAATGAAAGGTATTTCTCCTCAGGTCATCTGCCACTATGAATAACAGCAAACTTTCTGTAATCTAGCTTGAAACGATTCTTCCCAGACATGTACGACCAGGTGTTGAAGTTTGGAGCCTACATCGTGGACGGACTGAGGGAGTACAAGCAGCCTGTTCTAGTTTACATCCCCCCTCATGCGGAGCTGAGAGGAGGCTCCTGGGTGGTCATAGACCCCACCATCAACCCCCGTCACATGGAGATGTATGCCGACAAGGACAGCAGGTAAGTTCATAAAGCTAAAATATATAAATTATTAACAGGGTTGCAAAAGCATGCATTCCTTTTCAACTCTTTCACATTTTGGAATTTTACAGGACAATCATAAATATCACCGGATTTAATGGGATTTAATGTGACAGACAAACGGGGAGAGGACGCTTTTCTTTCTTATGCTTAAAAACTTCTTTAAATGGATGCCGCAAAATACCAACCCAATCTTTGTAGCTTATTTGTTTAAAATCTTGAAAATTGCATATAATTTTCTATTGATTAAACAATCATCTTCTATTTTACGTTGGTCTATCACATGAAATCTACTGACGTTTGTGGTTGAAGTTTAACTAAATTGGATTGAATTATTAACTTTATTGTGTCTCTTTTTCAGAGGCGGCGTGTTGGAGCCTGAAGGAACAGTGGAGATCAAGTTCAGAAAGAAGGACCTGGTGAAAACCATGAGGAGAGTAGATCCAGTCTACATGGGCTTGGCCGAGAGGCTTGGTGAGTCCTGCCATCTTTACTCCTGATGCTCTTTCACTTGTAGCCCTTTTTTCAGTTCAGTGAATTAGTCGTACATCAAGTGGGACTTGTGTGTGCTTTCCCCACCCTGCTTTATTTTGGTGTTGATTGTGTCATCTTCGTTGCAGTCCCCCGGGAGATGTGTCAATCACAGCCCACTCGGATCAATCACCAGCTCCCCTGTGCAGGCTATTGATTTTGGTTTGCTCTGATGCTGCGCTGGTTTGGCGCTTTAAGCAAAACATGATGGAATAAAGGTGGGCTTCTGGAGGGCCGGAGAGCTTACAGATTGGAATTGACAGAAATCAGCAAGGGGCTTGGGAGGGGGGAGGTTGGAGCTCCAAAACAAAATGCTGTTGATTCTTTAGCTTCATTCACATGGGGAACTTGAATTGATGGTAACGGGATAAGGAGATGAGGAAAGGTGAATACACACTGGGAGTTCTTTTTGATTGTAGAATTTTTGTGTTTTAGATTCAAGCTTCACCTTTATTGGCTTTGGCAACAATGATTTATGCAGTGTTTATCAGCCATATTAAAGGATATTAGTGTTAATGAGTCAGTCTAAAAGTTATCAAGAATCTATTTGACTCTAATTTGTCAAGAGGATGGTTATTCTAATGGTCTAATTCTCATTTTTATGGTCTAATTTAATCTATAGTGGTTTATTAAAAGAGGCGAGCAAAACAAAGTCCAGAGTTTCAAAGCTACTTTGATAATCCAGCAGCCTTTGGTATTTGTTAAAAGTGAAGAACTTTTTTTTTTTTTTCTATTGTCTCAAACCAAACATCTCAGTCTTCCAGGTTTTCATACGCAAGAAGATTAAAAATAGTCCTTTTGTTTCAAACAGAATTTAGAAATGTTAACTATGAGCGTGTGCTTCGATGAACAGTTCAGCAAAGGAACCAAGATGAGAGTCGATCTCGGGAGGGCCGCACTGAGGTCAAACATGGTTTTCTACTGAGTACAACAATACAGAGTCCCAAACGCGACTAAAAAGATGAGCAAAGAAAGTCAGAATTTCACTTAAACAACATAGCAGTGAGTGCGAGCGCCCTGCATATTGAGGCTATAGACACTGCTTTATACTAACCATTGGTGGCAGAGAGGCTTTTAGGTCAAAATGGGTAATGCAGTTAATCTACATTATGTAATATTTAAACGTTTTAGGTTAATCGGATGCTTTAATGTTGACAGCCATACATATAATGAATGACTATTCATAGAATTATTTTAAAGCATCTGAGATCAAATTTGTGCTGCTGCTGCTGAATATCAATGGTGATGATTTTTTTCCCCCTGTTTTTTTATCATTAAAATGTTACTAAGCAGTTTAAAAGGTCTGAAAAAACTTTTTTTTTTTTTTTTTAAAAAAGGAGAATTATGAACTACAATTTAATTTTGTCTATATCCTAAAATCTACTCTGACTGGGCAGAAGAGCAAAGACTCTTTGGATTTTCACCATTGTTCTTAAAATTGTGTCATTTGAATCTGAACAGGAACTCCAGAGCTGAGCCCCGCTGACCGCAAAGAGCTGGAGACCAAACTGAAGGAGCGAGAGGAGTTCCTTCTACCCATCTACCATCAGGTGGCTGTGCAGTTCGCCGACCTCCACGACACGCCGGGCCGCATGCAGGAGAAGGGCGTGATCACGGTGAGCGCTCAGACCTCCATTTGTTCATGTGTGGCGTCAGTGGGAGCTTGTTGTAAGTGAATCACCTGAAAACCCCCCAGGGCAGCATCGGTCTAGCTACTGCTGCACCTGTCCAGTGAATAATGTTTGGTCTTACCAAGCTGCACGACTCGTCTTCATAATTATCTTCTGATGACCCTGGTCAATCACCTCACCTAGTATAGAGCTGCCTGAGGCAGGCCTCAGCTCATTCTGCACCTCTACAGTCCTGTCTCTCACACACACACGCAGACACACACTCTTTGCTCACATTACCAGAAGGGTGTTTCACAGATGGATGGTTGCCAGTGTTTTATTACACACAGTATTCACCCAAGAAGATTATTATTTGAACTCGACTCCATGTTTACCTTAGTCTGCCTAGAGAAATCTGTGATTGAGTCTTTGACTGATTGTGGTGACTCAACTCAGAGGTCTGCATTTCTTTGATAAACGTTTAGAAAATGTCTCGCAAGTTTTGTACTTTTTTTTTTTTTAACAACTAATAAATAACCTAATTTTTAAAATTATTAAATTATTATCTATTAGTCTTCTTATATAGTCCAACAGAATCCTTGGGATATTCCTCTTTCCAGATTTTGAGTTTTTCCAAGTCCTCTCCAATGTAAAAAGTAGAAAATTTTATGAAATTGTAAACACATGAGACTACCTATAGTATCTAAGTCATATTTTGATACTTATATCCCGTCTCTTTGCCCTTTTTCCTCACTCAGGATATCCTGGAATGGAAAACTTCCCGTCAGTTCTTCTACTGGCGTCTGAGGCGCCTGCTGCTGGAGGACACAGTGAAGAGGAAAATCCAGGCAGCCAACAGTGAGCTGACAGACGGCCAGATTCAGGCGATGCTGCGGCGCTGGTTTGTGGAGGCAGAGGGCACTGTGAAGGTAATAGCCATAGATACGTGAGCCCCAGCTGATTTTGGGGCTCAAAGTATGAAAAAGTCTTTTCTTTTTATTATTCTGATTAATAGAGTCAGAATATCAAGAAAATAACTATTCAGGTAGTACAATTTTGCTAGCCCGTGGGGATGGTGTTCTTCAAGTCATGCTCAGCATTTTGTAGATGTTCACTGATAAACTTCAAATAGGATTTTACATGCAACTTTTTAAAAGCAGTTGTCTGAAGGATTTTGTCAGTAGAAGAAAAGTGGCTAGGACAGGTTCTCCTAGCCACCAGTTTTTTAGTTTCATTTTATAAGCTTACTTCTGGAATTTTCAAAAATATAAATATTCTCTCTGTATTAAAATTAAACTTGCAAAACTGTTTGCTAAATTGTCAAGTGATCAAACCAAATTCCCACCATCATGGACATGTTTTTATGCGTTTATAAGGGAACTCGGCTAATTCTGACCATATTAAAAGTTTTCTGTATGAGTATTTTATTTGTAAAATTTGGTCTCTTATTTAGCTACCCATTATCTGTATTTAGAGTTTTCTCTCACTTGAAATGAGCTAGTTGTCCAGCATCTGTAGGTTGCTGACTGAGAGACTATGCGGAAAGCCAGCCGACTCACATCCGGATCAGCCACAGTAGCAGCCTTAATAGACCTCATGAAGGGAAACATCAGACGAAATGGGCCGGTGCTTATCACCAAATAATCAGCCTCAACAGATTGGTCAATAAACTAAAACATCCCTCAAAGATCCAGAAACGACGCTTCCCTCCCGGGCCAGTCTGGGTTTCAGACGAGCAGCTGCTGCTGTGACAGGAGCCAGCTCAGCGGCGGAGATCGCTCAAGAAAAAGGCCTTGTTAGCTCATACGTTACTCCGGTCCCGCCCGCCTGTCTTAAGCCACAATTAATCACGGCCCTGGCACGCACAGATAGGAGAGCAACACACTGTTTCTTAATTAAAAGCAAACAGATTAAAAATGATTAATAAGGGCATTAAATGTTCTTGTGGACCTCAAGCAGGACTGCTCAGGAGCAGCAAGAGCCTATTAAGGCCTCCCTCCCCCCCAAAATCTTTGCTAAGCCCTGCAGCCTGGCTTTGTTTGGGAGCAGAAATAACTGCACTTATGAATGCAAATTTTTTTTCTGACCAGACCAGTCAACAAGAAATGAAGACTTTACCTTTTTTGCTGTTAGTAATATTTATTTGTTCCCTCAGGAGGTGCCAGTTTTTACTCATTATTTTTATATATATATAAACTGAAATGACCCTTTTCTTATCCTTGTCGCACCTAAGGGGAAAGAAAATTATATAATATTTTAAATGTCGATGGATTTTATTAGTATTTATTTTATTTTATTCAAATATGAAGCTGAAACATTTTGCACTTGCAAACAGCCCCTTTTCTAGATATTCCCATACATAAAATTTATTTCCAAATCACTTTATTGGCAAATAAATTCAAACAATATGTAGTTTAGTCCTGAACTTGAAACACTACCAATGGGGAAACACGATAGCGGCAGAATCATACTGAGTATGCTTTTCTTCATCTGCTTAAAATTGATGGGAGGATGGGCCTCAAACCACAATGGCCACAATAACATGGATTTGAACAAATCATATTAATTTCTTGCATGGCCCAGTCAAAGTCTAGCTCTAAATCCCATTGAGAATCTGTCGCAAGACTTGGAAATTGATATTTATTGATGCTTGTTATTGAATCTGATTGACTTTGAACTATTTTAGAAAGGAAAAAAATAACATACACTTTATTATATTGAGGGATGTCTTTTTTTTTTTTTGCTCAGGCGTATCTGTGGGACAACAATGAAGAGGTGGTGGCCTGGCTGGAGAGGCAGCTAGCTGAAGAAGAGGGCGCTAGGTCCGTCATCGACGAGAACATCAAGTACATTCGGCGCGATCACCTCCTCAAGCAGATTCGCAGGTGTTGACTCGCCCGATTCTGCTCTAGAAATGAGTTAAAGACGTGACGTCGTTTGAGCTAAAGCCATTTTTTCTTCCAGCCTCGTGCAAGCCAATCCAGAGGTGGCTATGGACTCTATCGTACACATGACCCAGCACATCTCCGCCACACAGAGAGCTGAGGTTGTGCGGATCCTGTCCACCATGGAGGCGTCTACCTCGTCCTAACAGGAGCCCCGTCTTCGTCTTGCTCTCTGTTGAAGCTGTGGGAAAAATGACTCTGAGCTGGAAACACTGGACCAGAAGAGCCGGGTTGATGCAACGGTCAATACAGGACTGCTGATGAATGATTCTCACTCAGCATGACGGTAGATAGTTGACATTAGCTCTAAAATTTTGTAAATTGTCTCTCCCAAGTCTTAGTGTTTGCTTAAGTTGATTTTCAAGTGCAATTTTAAGAGAATTGACAATGTAGAAATAGCAAGTGATTAATATTTAATGTTTAGGGTTTGTTTATGGATGGATTTTGTCCTTTGATAACAATCAGTGGCCTCCATCCTTTTGATCTGGAGCGTTCACTTTAATATATATATATGTATTTTTAAAAAAAGCGATACTGCTGTTAGAAAAGCACCTTGGTTTGTGACATATGCTTGTGAAGGTTTACAAGTGTTTTGATGACCAGCTCAACAATGACGACGCGTCGCCTGGGGAGTTGACCAAAGAGGAGTTTTCGCTCTGCTAAATAAAAAGCACTTAGTTACTGAACAAAGACGGGGGAAACGTCAAAGCAGATTTGGCCGGGGAAGCCCAGCAGGGAGCGGGACGAGGTCCCTTTTAGACCCCGACTGTTTCGCAGTTACCCTGCGGTGAGCGGTGGGCAGCTTGCCTCATAACAAAACCACAGCTGTCCCTTCTGTTCTCACCCACACACGCTGCTTAACAGGCACTTTAGTGCTTACTGTTCCCCTCGCACTGCACCGAGAACCGCGCCCGCGCAGGACTCTCCCGTGGACGAACGCGCATGCACAAAGTGGCACAAACTCAGTTGCACAGTGGATAAAAGCTTAAAACACAAATCGGTAATGGCTCCGTTGAAAGAGAAAGCAAAAGGAAGTGTGTTTGAAGGGATTAGTTTGAGGTTTTTAGCCAAAGATGTCAGTTTGAATTTAGGACAGATAGGTAGCCAAATCAATAAATGTCTTGGAAATAACAAATGCTGCTGTTGACTTTATTCGACATGTTACACGTCTGATGTTTAAATGTGACCCGCAAACACTTTTCTGTCTTGTTAAGTAATGAATTGTTACTGATTGTTAATGTTCTTGTAAGCGCTGTGGGAATCGCATATGACTTGAGTTTGCGTCGGAATCTGTCTTAGACAGTAGAACATAATACTAGCTAAACGACTCTATGATGATGAATTCAGCTCTAGAAGTTTGTGTCATTTTTGCTCCGTTGAAATCTTTACTCCTGCATGGATCAGTTCTGTGCCTTGAGTTCCGTCATTTACATGCTGACCAGATGTTTTACATGTAACCGTTTACCTACAGACATGGAGAAGAACTTACAGTGATGAACTCTAAACGTGTCTGCAAACTGAATAAAACTTTACTAATTCCCGTTTGTTTTCATTGCAAGCTTAACATTTTGATTTGTATTCCTTCAAACTTCAAATGAACCTTTGTGTTTTAATGGAATTTTACACAATTGACCACTAGCACATTGATTAGCACATACATGAGTATGATTAACAGCACCAAGACATTCCGCCTGGCTCTGATTGGTTGTTTCAGACTTATCTGATTTATCCAGCTGGTAGTAGGGTTTTTTTTTGTTTTTGTTTTTTTTTTCACATTATTTTTCGTTACACTGTCACAATATACTAAGTTTTAACAAATATGTAAAAAAAAATAAAAATATTTACAAAAGTTACATACTGCAGCCTTAGGGCTTTTTTTCAATAGCATAATAAAATTTTAAAGTTTTAAGGAATATTAGTATATATGCAGAGCGTTTGGAGGTTTCAAAAAATGTCTCGCTAATTTAATTTGTCAAATACGTTCATATATTGATGATTTACGGAACAGATGAGCACATCACAGGAAGTCTCATTAATTTTTTCCAGTCAGGAACAAAGTCCGTCACTCCGGCGAGACTTTCTCCTGATTACTGGAAAATGATAGTCTTCCTGTCCCTCACACCACAGATTATTAAAGTGGCATTTTGTTTCTGGGTTTTAAACTTCAACAGTATTAAGAAGGATGAAGCAGATCAAACAAATATTGAGGGATCTATCATCCGTTTCCCCCACCATCCCCTATGTCTGATTCTTTTAAATCATCCCCTTGGCTCTGTCAACTCTATTACCATCCAACCAACAAATATGTAAGACAAATTGAGTTGCATGCACCCAATACCCACCACAATTATAGAAGGCCCAATAAGAAAATGAGTCATTTGGAAGTATAATTGGAAATGTTCTTTGCTTGGTCTCTCTGGTTTCCCAGAGGGCTCTCCTCATTTGGTGGCATGCAAGGCTGGCTAATTCAGCTTTTAATCACTGACAAACTGCAGAATCAGGTTAGTCCTGAGCCAATCAAAAGACTCGCAGAGTTTGGTAAAACTTGCAGGGAGCTGCTTAATGACTTTAAACTTGCTAACCATCTGGACCCAGAGCGCCAAATTTGCTTTTTGTCACATCATCACTCCACATCAGCTTCACTGGCTTTGAAGTGCTTAATGTTACAGTAAAAGATCCAGTTTAAATGGCTCATTTTATGTATATATATACATATATGTATCTCAAAAGGCTAAGGCCCCAACAGTGACTGCCGGTTTCGGGCACAAACCTTCTCAACAACTACGCAGGAACAGAGAGAAATCCTAATGAAAAAAAGGGGAGGAAAAAATCAGCGTCTGTGTTAAGACTGAAATGGACGCCTTAATATAGCGCAGAGAGGGGAGACATTATCACGCATCTGAGGCACCCATAATTCCACATTCACGCGTCTCAATGACTTGACAGCACTTGAGAGACAAAGCCTGTGACCCAGTTGCAGGATTCCAATTAGCAGGGTGTATGCAACAGTTGATATGAAAGGAGAACAGGGTCTTTACAGAGCCCCAGGGCTGTCTGATTACTGCCTGAAAACACAAGTCTTTTGCCCGTGACAAAGGCTGGAGTGACACAGAGGGAGCGCCAGGCCTCAGCTGCTCTCCAGGCAGAGGATTCTGAAGAGCTCATCTCATCTCATCTAAAGCCCGCACTGCCAGGCTTTTTACATTTCAACTAGAGTTAAAGTGCGGAGCGGCGGCCCGGCTGCTAAGATGCTTTTCAGACGTGTCCAGTGGGTGAAGTGGTAGATTTTTCCTGCCAGACTCGGGTCAAATGAAGGACCTCTAACTCAAAATCCTGTGAAGTAAAAAAGAAACTGCATTCTTTTTTCTTTTTTTTATGTTCATGTACAGAACATGTAAAGTTCTTTACACAACAGAACTTTACATATTCTGTTATGTAAAGTTTTACATAACTGAACATGGTAAAAATCCACTGACCTTTACTGGTCTCTAAAAATAGCTAAAGATAACTTCAACTATGCAAAAACATGCAACAGACTCCATGTTTTTATTACTTATTAAATGAAGATGAAGTGGTTGTTTTCTGTTGATGGGCCTCTCGCAGCATTTTGGGGGAATTTTGACCCACTCTTTCCACTGTTGCTTCAGTTCACTGATGTTGGCACACACTTTTCAGATCACTAAAGTAATTTCCAGCCATTCTGCAGAAATGTAAGTACTGTATGTGCAAAATAGCACATATTTACATTAAATATGCACCAATTTTCCAAACTGTTGAACATTTGACTCCACTATTTCACAGGTGAACATGCCCAAACCATCACCCCTCCATCTTCAGCATAGTGTTTTAACTACAAAAGATTCATTTTCTATGAGGTTCACTTCTGGGAAAGTGGCATCCACTTTTACTGGGATCTGCCTCATTCCCATTCCCAAAATGATGGGAAGCAACAGTCGCTTTTCGAAGTTCTTTGCTGATGTAAACACACACCTGTATGCTCAGCAGACTAAAAAAGTGCTGGAACTCCTGCCTTTTTAGCTGTGGTCACACTTTCTAATGAGCAAATGGTAAACTGCATTCATTTGCCATGTCTGTCTCGAGGAAGAGATCCCATTGAGCTGCTACTTCTCTTTCATTTCCAATTTTCCTTTTTGTTTTGATGACCTAAAACACCTGCTGAAATACTTCTGTTTGTTTTTTGTGCACTTTGAGTTAAACGTCAACAATTGTGGCACCTTGTCAAGACCTAATTATTTTTGGTTTTTTATGGTCCTGACACATTTTTGACAATCAAGACAATCAACAAAACACTTTCCAAAAGTTTCCGCATCCAAACGGAGACTTCTTGAGTAACTGAATTTTATTCTATTTGCTGTATTTGTCCAAAATAAAATGTTAGCATTTAAGAAGAAAAATCTTAGCTCTGCGTCTCAGCATTTTGTAAGTGCAATTTGAAAACATAAACGACTTTTTCTAGGCAGGTTAATCTATTGAAATATGATTCATGTGGAACTTGAACTTTATGGAACAAAATAAAACCCAGAAAGAACCTAAAACTTGATGAAAGCAACTTATCTGTAGCAAATTGTTGGATTTTATAACAAGCTTTCCACGGTGAAAGCAGGGAACTAATAAGACAGACATTAAGAACTCTTAGAAAGTTAATAGAGGTAATGAGCAAAGTGCTGAAACTGAAGCAAAGCTTTTTCATCTGGAAAATAACCTTTTATGATTGATGTACCTACAAGTGGGACTCAGAAGACCTTCCGATTATAGATCTAGATATTTTTTTAAAGAAATAAATCCTCGTATCTTCTCTGCATGGATGTCAGAGTGCAGAGAAAGCCTCTGGGAGCAGAGGCAGCCTGTCAAACAGATGCAGGGGTTAAAGATTACAACACCCTCCAATCATCATCACCGCCTAATGCACACATTTTCAGTCAGCAGGCGCTAAGCAAATATTAGAAGAACACAAATGGCAAAGGAGAATATTCACAAGTATAAAAAAGAAAAGTGCTAGACAGGAAAAAGAGGAAGAAGACAAACTCTAGAGTTTAACAAAAGTGCAAAAAAAAAAAAATTGTTTTAAACGCCTCGACTAAAACGGAAAAAACGGTTCCTCGTTTATTTATTTTCAAATTAAGTTTCCAGCAGAACACAAAGTCTGCTGTCCCGTTCTCTTATATTACACTTTTCCACTATCCATGCGGGTGTCGGTATTTAATATTAAATGTGATAAATGTAGCAAATCCAACATGAACCGTTATATGCAAAGAAGCTCCTGTGTGTACTGCAGGTGTAGCTGCAGCCTGTGTCGTTCGGTTCCCCCTGCTTTCCCCTCCCCTGTCCTCCCAGCATTAACATTCATGGAGCCAGTGGAGTGTGGCGAGCCGCATACATCGAACCGACCACGAGATGCAGCATGATGTTGCGTGTGTGTGTGTGTGTGTGTGTGTGTTGGCTTTCCTGAATGTGGGTGTCAAAAAAAAAAAAAAAAAAAGCTGGGGGAGGGCTGCAGAGGAATGATGTTGAAGGTTGCCCAACGTTGGATGGTGGAAAGGTCAGCAACCAAAGTGCCACGCCTTTACGGTCATAGATCACAATTATCACTGGGGGTCATTGAGCGCTGCAGGAATTATGGGAGCAGGGACAGGTTCACGCTGGAAGAGCGGGCAAGGCCAGGTTAGCTGCTCTTACTGGGTCTTGAAGTAAATGTCAGGAAAAATATGGCTCCAGCCGTAGCTGCGGTAAACCTCTAGGGACTGAGAGGAGAAGTTTGTCTGGTGGTTTACAACCTAGAGCCACATTACATAAAATATTTCTCTGATTTTTTTTTTTTTTTTTTTAGTGAAACAATGACTTGACTTTTAGTGCAAGCGAGATGCATATATTTCTAAAAGTGCACCCCCCAAAAAATGCAAAGTTGCAAAGTTGTTTTGTCTGCAAAATAGAACCTTAAAGAAATCCAAACACACAGAGTCAGGACTGTAGACTCTCAGTTTAAGGTTTTTATGAGTTCTAGTCTTGACTTCAGGATGCGTTCCCCATGAAATGTAAGCATTACCAGCGCGTCAGCAGAGCGTAGAAAGTCAACTTCACATGGAAGTGTTCGCTTGTCGGTTTGTCGTCGCCTCAGTGAAATAAATGGATTGGTGACCCCGTCCTCTGTCTTTGAAGGACAGATGCGTCCGGACAGAGAAATCATTTTGCTTGATGACATGTCTGCCTGTGTCATGTAGCAACCTTTGAAGGTTCTCAGAAACTTGTACCATTTCATAAAAACGTGTAAGAGTAGAATTAGTGCAAACGATGTGATTCAAATGAATATGAATTAATTAATGAATGAATGAACAGGACAATGCTGTAAGAGGTTGTGTCAGGATTTACCTAACAACAGAGTAATGACTTTGAATATAAAGCCAAATCTCCAATAATTCAGTTCAGTATAGTCACAAGCTAGAATGGCCTAGTTAAAGTTCCATTCTAAACTGTATGTAGCAAGAGTTGGAAATTACAGCTTACAGATGCCAGACCTGTTTTTCAAAGAAGACTTGGTCTCTTGATGTGCACATCTGGTAGGGATATACCCCAAAAAAGACTTGTGATTGAATGAAAGCAACAGCTGATTCCACAAATGATCAACTCAGAGGTTCTGTGTACAAATGCACACATTTTATTTTATTTTTTTTAAACTGCGAAACATCACCCATCAATTTTATTCTACGTTATTATGCACCACTTTGTGTAAAGTCTCAATAAAATTCACTTCTATTTGGACAAAATGAAACATAAATGTTGCCTGAACATTTCATGTATCCACTGTATAAATATTTGCTTCAATAAACATTTGGGCCGGTGAATAAGATGGACATCATCCTCTTCAGGTCGGGGAAACTCTGTGCTAAAGTGACAGAAAGAATAGCAGAGGGAGGTGTGGGCTACAACCCAGATTCCTGCACCTACGTCCTGCTCTTTCATCCCATTACACACATTGTAGCAGAACAGCTTTTCTTCCCCCATCACATAAACATAAACAGTACATGCTTGGATGCAAATGAGAAAACCATAGAGTCTTCCCAGGTTGTCTCTTTGAACTGGTTTTGTGTAGATGTGAGGCATCTCTCTGTTTGCTGCTTAAGGCAAACCTATAAGAAGAAAGGGCATAAATTGCTAATTTCATGGATTAGAGGTGACAATGCTTGCAATCACGTTATCTGACGGGCAAAACTGGGATCTGTGTGTCGGTTTACATCGCCACCGTGGAGCAATCACAATCTCATCAACATATGGTGGAGCAAGCGTCCCAAACATCCCTAAAAAGATGAACACTAAGTGATGGGAATCTTAACAAGCCAAATCAAGGCTGCTTTTTCTCTCAACGAGTGGCTAGTCAGCATCTGTGGCTGAAATCTGCTCCCAAGTCTCGCAGATTAAACACCAGCAGAAGAGACAGTAGGTGGGGATACATAATTCTGTCCTCTTCAACTTTAATCAGGAGTACACTGACGCGCCGCGGCCCCCCCCTCCACGTCTCTCATAATAATAGGCCGCTAAAAATTCAGGAGGCAGGCTCCACATCAATCACTCGCCAGATTTGAGTCCAATGCAATAAATATGTAAATGAGCAGAAGCCAATGTCTCATAGCTTTGAGATCTGCACAAGGAAGGGCGGGAAGGGAGAAAGGGGGGGGCTAGAAGGGAAAACTGTATTAATTGCCCGTGGCCAGAGGAATCCTATTACTGTGGGCATTGATTATAAAATTGTACGTGTGAATGATTTTCATGCAGAAAGTGGCTGGCCGAGCCTAGGGCAAGAAGTGTAGACAGAGTTGAACTGGATTGGATTGTGTAAAAAAAAAAAGAAAAAAGGAAAAAAAAAATTAAAGGGAAACAGTCACAACAAAAAGGCCACATATAAGCTGAAGTAAGATTTAGATTAAGGAATGAAAAAGATCTGGCTCCAATTACAGAGAAGGAATTATTCCGCTATGACTCGCTCCATTGTGCCGTTTTCTAGAAACCGGTTACGCCCGCAAACTAAGGATTCCAACATTGTGGGTATCCTTCCACAAAAGTAGCTCTAATAAAAAGTGAGTCAGGTCTGCAGGCCACCTTGCTCTCACCCATCTTTTCAGCTACATCCAGACTTTCTTATGGAAGAGAGATCATGCCTTTGAAACGGACACTCCAAAATGTCAACCAAATTTGGTGTTGTGTTTAAGATTACGGAAGATCCATTATGCACAAGCTAGAACTTCCTATCTGATATTGTTTCAGTGTTTCCACGTTATTTTGTGAAGAGCACCAGTCTCTTTTGCAGCAAAGCACTCACACAATGTGATGGATGCTGTTGGGATGGTGTTTTAAGGCTTACAAGTTTCCCTCATTGTACCAATTGGTCATTATGGCCAAACACTTACATTTTAGTTCAATTAGAGCACAGTGAATGTCTCCCAAAGGGAAGGAATTTACCCTTGAGTGTATTTGCAAATAGTAATCTGCTTTTTTATGTTGCTTTAGTAAAGATGGCTACTTCTTTTCAAGTTATTTCACAGTGGTAAAGCCACTCTCATCACTTCAAGCCAATGTCTTCACATTGTAGTTTGTTTTCACACCAAAAAAAAACCACTAACCTTAAAATTCAGAAGATCTCTCCTTACTGAACAGTATGGTACTGAATATTGTAATGCTTTTTATTTTTACATGTAACTGTTTGAAAAAATCTTCTGGAATTTATACTCAAAGATGAGTCAGTCTTGTGGAGATCCACAATTCTCTTCCTGATGTCTTGACTGATTTATTTTGTCTATGAAATTATGTCACAAAAGAAAATAGTTTATTTGATTTGTTGCCTTGAAATATACATCCACAGGTGCTGAGATCCTTTTTGGTTTTTAGACACTTGGTCTCATATAATTTCAACCAAACATTTGGTCAAAAATGCTAATCATTTTATTAGGTTAGAAGCAAGAATAAACAAATATCTTTTTTTAAATCTGCTTTTTCTTAATGCCTCATGCAGGTTTATGCATTATTTTCTCTTGCATAAATGAAGTTTTACTTACTTACTTATTTACTTACTGTCTTGTAAAGATTAATCTTTCTTTACAGACCTCCACAACGTGATTAGACTTCACTGAACTTTTGCGACAAGATCGAATAACAAATAGTAAAATAGCACTATATATTAATATTCATGACTTCAGTTCACATAAGAGAACAAATTGGCTAACTTAAAATTATTCATCACCGAGCATAACCTTTGGTATTTTAACCACCGAGTACAATCAAAAAGGATTGGTTTTCTGTCCGTTACAGTGAGGTACCAAACAGAAGAATAGGAATTATAGCAATTTAATTGTTGGAGAAAAAAAAATGTATTTGAATTGTTTTAAATTTGACTATATGCAACGCATTATGAAAATATCCAGGACTCCTGCTCACCTAATAGTTTAAGTTTGGATTTAGAGTGAATGGAAGGCTTATGCATTTTGACCCAAATATTCCCTGTTTAGAACTTTGTCCTATGGATTATTCTCTTCAAGCCATACATGTGTGTAATGTAGCTAAAACATTACACACTGGTCCTTTCACCCTATGTTGTGGGTTGAAAAACTGACCAATCAACCCCATAATCCAAACCTTTAGAGTTAAATCCTTGCAGTGCAGGCCAGGCGGTTAGCCCAGTTTTAACCAAAGTCGGGTTTTTACCAGCACAATAGATATTAGAGTGTAAAGAACACATGGAGCATATATAAACCTCTTATGCTCAATAATATGATCAACATACTAAACTATAGAAAACATCTAACATTGTATAATCAAAGACAGATTAGAGATTTTGTTATAAACAGCTTGGCCAGTTCCAGTATCATAGTTTCAGTATGAAGCGTTAGGGTTAACGCTAACCCTAACCCTGTGTCATATCATCAAAATATGACATGACCTTATAAATCTTAATGATAAAATTAATATCAATTATCAAATTGACTAATAGCTTGCAAACATTTTACATATAATCAATGAGAAATAAGCTAATCCAGTAGTAGGGGAAACATTTGTACGATAGAAGACTATGAAATCCAGCAGTTTCATATTTGAATCTATAATACCTGTTTATTTTTTAGACTGAGTTTGTTGAAACTGGATGCGTTGGAACAGCTAAAAGTGCAAGACTGGATCCATGTTCGCCTTAAACTGTTTCTCAAACCGAAAGACAACATTTCACTGAAATCAAACACTCGAGCAGCAGAGCTTTCAGAAAACCATTTACTGTTCTGTAGGCTACAATATTTCTTCATTACTCCACTTACAGCTGGACTCATGTCGAAGCCAAATCATCGTTCTTCACCAATATAAAATCATCAGACTTACAAAGATATCATTCTGAAGGCAGACATGTAAAGACGTTACAAAAAAAACCAAATCTGATCACAGTCCTGAGAGACGTACTGTATTGATCTATTGGGCGTCACAGTCATAGTTTGTGATTTGTCACTAAATGATAAAATCCTATTTTACATCATTACAAACAGACAAAGTTCTGTGAATCGGTTTGTATAAAACATATACAGTACATCATGCATGTTCATGTCAGAATCTCAGACAAGTACATATTTAGAGTAGACAGTGCTGCAAAAACCTCCAAGATGGTCATGAAAAATAATACTCTAAAACTTCTTTATCAACCAACTGAAGACAAAGTGCAATGTAAACAAAGGGAATAGAAGCATTTCACATCTTCCTCTCAAAACAAATGACACATTTATTTACTTGAACACGGATTTGAAGGTTTGTTGCAGGTTTTGTAGGCTCGACCAGTCTCACCCGACACCCTTTGGGTGTCCTTTAAAACCCCTGGACTGACTTGGTAAAGTTGAATTTTGGTAAGGTTGAATTTTGAGATTGCTTACAATGACTTTTGCTGCCCAACTTCTGAAACTAACTAAAGTCCCTGTAGTTGCTTTTGCTTATTGCTTTATCAATGAGGCCTGGAACTTGAGAAATACTGGCAGTCATTCACATTTAAACATTTTTTAATAAGTGTCTTGTCAAAAAACAAAAAAAAGTGCCTTAATGATAAATAAATAAACAAACAAATAAATAAATAAATAAATAAATAAATAAATAAATAAATAAATAAATAAATAAATAAATAAAGTGTGCTTTGTTTTAGCTGGATTACCAGGCAGTGCCTTCACTCAGTTCCGAGGACGGCTGTGACAGCTGGTTGGTGTATCCGTTGTCGCTGAGAGACACGGCCGTGAACGGCGTGCCGGGCCCGCACATCTCGCTGGAGATGCTGTGAATGGAGCCGGGCCCGCCGGGCTCCGGGCTGGGTGAGTCCGCGGGGTGGTGCGACGCGCCGTCCGAGAAGCACTGCATGTCTGCGCCGCAGTGGTGCTGCCCCACCGCTGCGTGGTGGTGGTGGTCCATGGCTCCTAACGGGGTGCCGGCGGGGACCGTCGAGGGTACAAAGCCCAAGTCTGCGGGGGTCTGAGCCTGGGACGAAGGGGGGCCTTGGAAGTACTCGTAATTCCCACCTGGGCCGTAGTATTCGCTCGGATAATCTGCGTTTGTGAGAGGTGGGATTAGCGCATGGATCGCGTCAAAACAGAGAAAAAAACAATTTGGAAGCGTTTCTTTCTTTTTATTTTTTATTTTTAAAGCTTATGACGTTTTATCAAATAATTGACTCCGTCGAGCATCTGACCTCCATAATAAGAGAAATGGCCAAGCTCTCCTGGTTCCAGTCTCTCTCCTAGAGACCTCATTCTCCTCGGACTCCGGAAAAACACGTGTCTCCGTGCGCTCAGCGCGCTCAGCTGCTTCATGCGTCGCTCTTTGGACCTCCGGTTTTGGAACCAAACCTTAAGGAGACACGAATGAACACTTTCACTTAGCGAATATAGAAGAATTAATGAAAAAGGATAGATACTCTTTCATTGATATCGAACGAAAAGGCTGTTTCATCTGATATCAAGAATCTATTGCGAGATCTTAAAATAACAAACAAAACAGAAAATATTAAATAAGGAAGTAGTAGAAAAACTCGCATTCTTGAGATTATTAAATATTAGCCATTCAACTGTTATCCAAGCATGTTAATTTCTAAAGGTAATGTAAAATAAAGTGTAAAGTCCTGGTTCTTATAACTGGGTATAAGTCCCAGTTAGATTAGAGTTTAAATTGAGATTTTGGCTCAGTCAACAATTTCTCATTTGTTGTGTGAAGGTCCATCAGAGACTGATGAAGCAATCTGTTGATAAAGAATTTCAGCAATACAGCTTACTGTAAAAATGTGCACACATTTTATTAATTTTATTGATATTTAAGAACAGAAGTTTTGGAAATTGAACACCTATAGAATGTCTAAACAATTGTTTTCAGCTTTAATGTATTTATATTTTTAAAATATTTTTTTCTACTGAACCGAGGCTGCTCAGTTCTGACTAATTATTGTGATCATTTTGTTTATCTGTTTTTTGAAAATAAATAAATAAATAAAATTAACAAACCCAACCACAGCTAAAGAAGTGAAGCTTGCTAACAAGTTTGACTTCAACTTCAGTGCTGTCACTAAACAATACTAAAGCTGGATAAAAATTGTGTTCCAACAAACATAATGTCTCAGCATCATCTCATAGCAGTTATCTGCGTTTATGGAGATGATAAAATCCACTAAATTAAGCTAACAACTGACTTCAGAAACACTCTTCTTTAACTATTTAGGAAGGATTTGTCACCAAAATAAAAGAGTAAACCTTGGTAGAATTTAGGCATTGTAATATCAACTAATTATAATTAGTATATTAATATTATTTTTACAATTTGAATGGTTGATGTTAAACACTGTAAAAATAAATAAATAAAAAAGAACAGTGTGATGTGTTAATATGAATGGCATTGTGAATAAATATGAGTTCCATAAAAACTAATGACTGCCATCAGACTTAAAAAAAAAGAAGTTATTTTGATAGAAAGAAGAATAATGACGTTTGTGTGACTTTGCATAAGCTGGGATTCTTGGCAGCTCTTGTCAGTGAATGTAACATCAGTGGTTAGATTGATACTTGAGTAACAGCTAAGCCTTAATCACAAAACAATTCTTATTTTTGGTTTCTTTTAAATAGTGAAGAACAGCCAAAATCTCAGTAATTATTATTCACTCGCTTGTTTATTTTTTGTGTCTTTTAGACTTTAAGGTTACATAATCGCAACTCAGAAGTGTGTCTTTATTAGAAACCTATGCCAATTACAATATGCAAATTGTTTCTCGGATCTCATTGGTTGGATTATAACAGTTTGTTTTATGAGTATTGGATAAAAAGAGATATTGTGAAGTCTTGTGATTGGGGGACAAACTAAATAAAGAAAAAGCTTGGAATGCTGAAATAATAAAAATAACAAATGAAGGCCAACACTATGATGTTTAATCTAGTTTGAACCCAAATACTCTTCCGAACTTTGTCATACCAAACTCTGGGTTTTTAGACAACTTTATTTTTTCCCCCTCAATGATATCCAGAGAGCATGACCGCCTCCTCACCTGGATCACCCTCATGTTGAGGCCGGTCTCCCGGGACAGCTGCTCCCGGATGTGCCTGGTGGGCTTCGGCGTGGCCGCGAACGCAGCCTTCAGCGTCTCCAGCTGCTTGGCCTTGATGGTGGTCCGGGGCCCGCGCCGTTTGCCGACGGCGCTCTGCTCGTCGTTCTCGTTGCCGCACGCCTCCTTGTCGGACGCGTGTCCGCCCTCCGAGTCCTTCCCGTCGTCCCGCGGGTCCTGCGAGTCCGGGGAGAGGCTCGGGTCGCTGCACGTCGTGACTGTCACGAAAGGGAACAGTTATAGGAGCGGATCTGAATTCGGCAGTAAAATATTTGAAAATGAAAAAAATTATATTCATTAAAAAAAACAAACAAAAAAAAAACAATAAGGTAAGATTCGATTAGTTCACCTGACAGGAGGATCGTGTCCTTCCCGTTGTTGTTCTGGTAGTCCTCCTTGCAGACAAACTTGAACTCGTCCAGGATGTACAGCTCCTCCCCGGTGGACAGCTGCTTGTTACACATCATGCAGGTGAAACAGTTGAGGTGAAACACTTTGCTTTTGGCCCTGCGGACAAGATCACTGGGCAAAATCCCCTGTGAGCAACCTCCACACTTGGTCCCAAATCTCCTGTTCAGGAAAGATAAGGTAATAAATAATAATAATAATGAAAAAAAAGAAGAAGAAGGAAAAAAATAGGCCAAAGTTTCAGTAGACTATAAGTTCATCAATAAATATGAATATATAAACAAACATTTTAATAATCGTAACCGAAAGCACAAATAGCCTTAGTTTTTCCCCCAACAATATGGTAAAACTATATTTAGTTGCATTTAGTTATATGAGCACATTTATTGTCAGGCCCAATGTTTGTTAAAATTTCCACTCGATTCTTAACAGAAAACAACACTCAAACAAAGAATAATAATTAAAAAATTCTAACAAAAAGAAAATAATACAAGTAAAGCAATCTGAGCCCATATGTTTCCCATCACTTATCTATTTGATCGACTTTTCACTTTTTTAGTTTATTGAGGGAAATTCTCAGTCTTCAAATATTGCAGTTAATCTATAAATACATAAATAAATAAATTTAACAGTAAAAAGAAGAAAAAAAAGTGCCTTTCCTTCTTGTTGAATTGAAGAAATAAACGCGTTGGAGGCTTACCTAAAGAAGTCATTCTTACAATACAGTCTCCCATCTCTAGAGAAGCACTTCTCTGTCAGACTACATTTGCATTCGCAGCATTGGACACACTTGATGTGCCACGGTCTGTCCAAAACTTTGAGCAGGAACCTGTCCAGAATAGGTTTCTCACAGTCGGCACAGTGTAGCATTGTCCCTGTCCGGCTGATCAGAATTGCACTGGTTGTGTCCTCCCGACACCCTCCACACTCCTCCCTCAACAATCTCCGATCCTCCGAGTGTTCTGATGTTGGATCAGGGAAATCCACTGGTTCCAAGCTGCTCTGAAAGACCAGGCTACATCACCATCCGTTTGCGGGGCTCCTGTAATCCACATCCAGACGTCGGCTCCAAACGAGACATTGTTTTCATCATGTATAAAGAAGCATTTCTGTGATCAAATTATTTATTGTAAATCAAAGTGGGCCAGGCAGGATCTTCCAGTGTTTGCCATTTTGTCGAAAAGCACAGAAGGGGAGGGGGAATAAACAGGCTGAATTAAAAACAATACTGATAAAAGGTGACAAGATATCCCCAATGTGGTCTGATGAAGAGATAAATAATGTGGAGCGTCAGTCGGAGCGCTTTGCCTCGTTGTTTGTGCTCCGCTTTGATGAGCTCTGAGCCTGAGAGGAAGGCTGTAATGAGCTCACCTTGTGCGGCTCAGCCTATTGCCTAATAAGGAACAGCCTACGTCATCACCACGAGAAACCTATGAGGAGTCATTTCTGTTTTTGCTTCACCTCAACACTTCATTGTAACAAATAAAAACACAGTGATAATAGTAAAAAAATCACCCCTTGTATTTCCTGTAAAAAAATAAAATAAAAAAAAAAAAATAATAATAATAATAAAGCAATTCTAGAGTTACACTATAAAAATTATTTTTGAGGTTGTCAAGCATTAGATAAAAAATACTAACATTTTAGTAAAAATATATTAGTTTGCAAATAAAATATAAAGATAAAAGTAACATAACCTACTTCATTTTTGAATACTTCGCGCCTAAACATTTTATCTGAATTGAGCAGATGTTTATTTAGTCAGGTGTTAGCTTAATTCATTGAGTGTGCCAGAGAGCAAAGTGAGCAAAGTAAGGTTAATATGTTTATGTGGGAGGTGTTATGAATAAAAAAAATAGTAAAAAGTTAATAAAACTTATGTGTTTTGGTTGTGAACGGTTGTGTTGGGGTGGAAAGCTAAGTTTGTGACCAGCCTTAAGTAGCTTAGCAGTAGCGCTAATGCTAAGCTTAAACTTTTCAACCTTGAGACAGTCATTTCCAATAAACAGCACACGTTAGCTGTGGCTAATTGTGCGGTAAACTGTTCGTTCACATGTCAGCTCCTTATGATAAATTCAAAACGTTTGCATCATCTTTAATTGTTTAAAGACAGTTCTACAGTCAGACTTGCTAGTCTTCTTAAAAGTTTAGCTGCGGTTATCAGGAAAACAGTTCACGTGCCACGTTGTTTTATGACTACTTCAGTAGCCTACTATTTTCATAAATCAGTTCTTGCTATGTACACCAGCTCTACTAGTTAAATAAAATCCAATAGTCTATTTTAAAAATAATACTCGCAAACTTCGATTTTATAACTTAATTTTTTTTTTCTGGCTGAGGGAACTCTAGTTTTAGAAACATTATTATTATTTGTGTTTATATAAATGTTAGTCTTAGAAGCAATAATAATTTCGTCCTGAGAGTCAATGATGATGTCATGAATATGTTCTCCTTGGAAAAAAAGCCTGGAAGTGGTGGCAGCTGACTGATGATCAGCAGGTCTGTCCCTTCAGCATAGGAGAGGACAGATAGATTAATGTTGTGGTCCGGCATTATTCTTCATTTCTCTGAAAGGACGAGATTCGCTAATGGTTATAATCTGAGGCGATAGGCCGTCTCTTATAGATCTTATCGGATCATGTTGGCGCACATGGGGACGTAGATAGCGCACCTCCCCCTCTCAGGCTCCCAGCTCTGTTCGACTCCGATAGCTGCAGGTCCCGGCAGCAGGGGGAACTGTACTGTGGGGAAATTAAAAAGACCAAATGCGAAATGTTTTTTTTTTTTGAGTTAAAAACAGAAAACAGTTCAGATAGTTGTAGCTTTTTCTTGATATTTTTTTTTTGTTTTGTTTATCAGTATCACTTTTGTGTTGATCATTTTGGCGCAGAAACAGATTGCAGAATAACATTTGTTCCAGGATCTCTAGTCCTTTTTTTCTGTCTAAAAGTATTTTGTTTAAAAGATTCTATTGTTTTGATCAATTTACGTCCATTAAAGATGATTGATTAGAACCTTGTCAGTTGGATAAGGAGGTGTTGTAGCCTTTTCTTCCCCCTGCACTGAATAAGAGATCTTATAGTGGGGTTTCAAATTCAAGTGTGTTCAGCTCTTTTTAATCAGTGTCTGATAAGACATCAAGATGTAAGAACATCACAGCACACAAAAAACAGATCCAACTAAATCTCTCTTAGCTCAACTGTTTGGAAACCTACTTGGAGATATCGCATGTGACGACCATATTGAAAAAAAGCTAAAGTGAGAAACTTATTCCACCCAAAGCACACAAGTTGGACCTCCTTGATGAGTAAATGTGTGTCTCACTGAAGTCCCACCCTCACACCAAAAAGGTCTCTTTGCAGTGCTGGAATCTGGCAGGGTGTGCACTGTTTGTTTTGGAATGAAAAGAGGCACGTCATTAGTGTTTGTTAATTGCAGCTAATTGGCCCTAACGAGCTGAACAAGACCACCCACTGGGATCAGTCGCACAAATAAATTGTAGAAAACAAAATTAATTACTAGATGCTAATTAAAGTCAATTAAAACTGATTAGGCAGGAGTGGGATGGGAAAGTTACAGAGAGCAGGAAAATACCTGGCAGCGCACAATATGGCATGACAAGTGTGTCTGGCAGCATCGGGAGAGACTTGCTGTGAAACACGATGGCTTCACATCCTCTCATAGAGACACACTCGGCGGAGCTGATTCCTTTGTTCAAACAAAACACTTAACCATTTGGCTTGAAGAACAACTTGATGATGGAAATACAAAGGAGAAAAGTCAATCTCACACATTGGAACGTCCAAATTATTCACATTTTCATTTATTGATTTTTTACAAAAAATAAATTCTCAGTATTTCTTTGGGGACAAATTTTGAGTAAGAGAATTATTCACTAATCCTTCCTCTTTCTCTCCTCTTTGTTTTCAATCACACTGTTTCTTTCCTGTTTCATCTTCTAACTACTCCTTTTCCATGTTTGGGACTTTTTCATTGGAAATCTTAAGTTTCTTCTTTCATCCTTCCCTTTAAATATGTGGGTTGTGGGAGTGCCATGTGGTGTAGGACAGCCCACACCCTACTTCTTCTCACCTGCAAACTTCACCTTTAGCATGTCATGTGGGGATGATGTGCAGAACCAGTCTTTCTATAAACATTACGTGCAAAATGATAGCAAAATAGTTTATTTCTCTTCATCTGAGCAGACTGTATTCTCCCAGTATTTCCTAGTATTTGACTACCTTCCAGAAGTTCAACACGTATTTTCTTCATCAGTGGAATCCTGTGTAGTGAGTGTTAATTGAGGCCATTGTGTTTGATTGCATTACTTCATGTTTTCATGAGAAACCCTGTACCTGATATTTCCAGAATTTCCTGGAGGACCTTGCAAGTGTTCCTTGGTTCTTGTATAACTTGTTTGATCATTTTTTGGCCCCTCTGTCAACCATTTTATGAAAGTCACCTTGCCATGGCTTGTTTATGGTGAAATTATGTTTATGGCTGCATATGTGCTGACTGGAATATTCAAAAGTTTGGAAATGCTGCTATTAGTAACATACATTTTTTGTGAAGGTTGTTTGCTTTTACCTACCGTATCTTATCACTCTGTGCAATACTTTGGTAATGAGAAACCTTATAGGTAATTAGTTATTACGTAATCTGACATTGATTTGCATGTACCAGCACATATGCGTTCTAAAAACAAACACATTTGGAAACATTTCTTAACTTTCTTTGTGATCGTACATATCATTTTCTTCATGTGTTCAATACTTTCCCCAAGTATCTCTCTATTTACAATGACTCTCTATTTTACATCACAAACCGGTGGCTATTTACACAGGGGTGTGTACAGTTCTCTGGCCAGTTTTAAACAAAGTTCATTATTCTTTTTCTGGCAACGGGGTAGACCATCTGTACTTCCTCTTGTCTGAGCCAAATGACCCGAAAGCCTCAATATTTTTAACTGAAAAGTAGAGCAGCTTAGCATGACATTGGCAGTTCAGCAGAAAACGCACATACATCTTCCCCTAATACACTCTGCTTCAGTTAGCCGTAATTTTGTAAGACGAATAGAGATGTGCAAGATTAATCAGTAGTCAGTTCTCCCAATAGATTAATTTCTACATAAATGGATTATGCAGAGTGCCTTATGAAAATATATTTCATAAACTCTGCAACATTTTACTCTGCAACATATGTTTAAATGATTATTTAAACATCACAGCAAAAAAAATATTTACCATTTGTGATCTAACAGCATCTTGAAAATCACGCAAAAATAATCAAGGAAAAACTTTGGGGAAGTTTTTTGTAGTTTTCATTTATCCCAAGTTATAAGAATTTCATACACTTGCAAACCTACCAAGACACGGTTGCCCATGTGAACTGGCAGGCTAAACAAGAGCAATAAAGAGCTGGTCAAGAGGCCAGTGGTGGCTGCAAAGTTTAAGAACTCGTGTGGGAAAATTTATGAGCGTTATGAGTGGAACACAATTTTTCCAAGGAGTTAAGTTTGAAGTGCAATGCAATGTAGGGAGCTTCTGTTTCTGTCTGCATACAAAACTAGTAGTGTTTTGTAAAACTAATGCTGTACATTGTACACTGTGGACATACTATCTCCAGAGTGAAACATGGTGATGTCAACATCATGCTGCAGAAAAGGGAATTTTATTAAAGCAGATGGGAAGAAGCATGAAACAAGCTACAGGGTACAGTAGTTCTGCAAGAAAACCTGTTAGAACCGCTAAAGGATTTGAGACTGATGGAGATTTACACTCCTAAACGTACAACTAGAGATACAATCAAATGGTTGATTCTCTTATTAAGATATCTTTTTAAAGTCTAACTACTAAAGAAGATTATTAAAAGACTCAAATTATGTGCTAAAAACTCATGAAGGAAACAGCATATGCAAGGTTAATGGGGAAACTCCCAGGTGTATAATCCAAAAGCTCTTGTGAATAAGATAAAATCACATCCACATATGATGAATATCATGAAATTCTTCCTAAAACAGATGCAATATCTGCTATGATAATAATAACTTAATCCTACTCACATAAAAAAATGGGCTTAAAATAATATTTTGTTGATGACAGTTCGAGGCAGTGTTGAAGCAGCGTCACATTGTTTGCATGCTTGAATACAACTGTGAGGTAGCCGGGCGGCGAGATGGAAAACGACCCCATATGAGAGGAGTAGGGAGAGTGATTCGCCTGAGGGGGGCCGCTCGGTGAGAGGGCCCAGGGGACCGTGGGGGTACCCATGGCCCCGGCGGTGATGATGGTGATTGATGCGGGCACAATTCAGACGACCCAGACGCTGCAGCAAATTAAAAGGCTATTTTGTAAAGTTGTAAAAGAGCAGAATGGCAGAGGGGAGTGACGAGCCCCCGACAACCAACACACCCTCCCACCCCTCCAGCCCCACTTGACTGTTCTGTCACACCATCAGCTCCTGTTTGGTTTCCCTGGTGTCATCAGTCCCGCGGGGAGGAGAGCTATCACAGGCCTCTCATGCTCACTCATACTGGATGAGTACATTGCTGATGCTCCTCTTAGACGTACGAGAGATCGGATGAGCGTGATATGAAAGCAAATGACCAAGTTTTTAAATAAAAAATGTTCTTTGTCTGATTATAAATATGGTGCCTAACAAAATTACCACACCTTCCAAACCCTTTCATCCTTCATTACCTTGCCACGAAAATGAGCATTTTATTGGGATTGTGTTGTGTGTGATAGAAGCATTAAAACATTACAATGTGAGATGCAAAAGCAAAAAGCAGGATTTTCAAAATGTTTTGTAAAAGCAAATTGTGGTGTCTTTTTGAATTCAGCCCTCTTTACTTTGAGGACTTTAAAGAAATCCAGTGGAATCACCAACATTTGCTTAACTACTCTGACATGTTTGATTTTCAGTAGGACCCAAATTCAGCAGATCAGAGTCAGAGAGGTAAATTGAAGAGTTTTAATGCTGAAAATAATAATAATAATAATAATAATAATAATAATAATAAAAAAGCCTTTCTCTCTTTGCATAAAGAGAGAAAGAAACAAAAGAATCCAGCAATGAACAATGCAAACCATGGAGCATATACTGGAGCAAGGGTGGAAAAATACAAAGGAACCAGGTGAGCTAATCAGATTAGATGTGGAACAGCAGTTAAATGGAGACTCATTAACACAGAACGAGCTAAAGTAAGGGTCAATAATAATAAACTAAAATGCACTGATGAAAGAACATGGGAAATGGATAAGAAACTAACCACAGAAGAATGAATTTAGATGGCAAACCCCTAATGACAATAATAAACAACTGTATATAGCAAGACCTTTTTTAATAGGCATGTTCCCATTTAAATTATATTATAAATATTTTTTCATCACAAAAATGCATGAGATATTAAACTGGATTTTAGGTATTTTGACATTTCAGCCCAGTAAACTTTTTTATGCGCTGCTATAGTTAGCAAATTATTAATTTCCTTTGACTTGGAAAGATGCTGTAAAGGCAGACTTAATGTGCTCCAGACCTTTGATATTACTTGTTAAAAGATGGCTAATTGTCATTGGGCATGTATTAGTAGTTGTGCAGCTTACATATAAACTCCTGAATTATAAAACATAAATTAGTGGCAAAGTTTACCCTTTTGAGCATTAGTTTCTTATTTGAACATCATTTGCAAATCATTCATTCACAGCTTGAATTGAATTAACCTGGCTGACCTTTGCCTTGCCTGGGAGCAGTAAACAGTGTGTGTGGTTAGAGAAGATAGACAGACAAACTGTGTTGGGCTACAGGCAGAGCAGCCTTCGGGGAGGACAAGTCACATGCCTGAGGTCAAACTGGTGTCAAGTGGGGAGTGAAGACAGCTGAGCTGCCTGGCCTGAGCATTGTGCTCATCAGTGCAGCTGCTGTCAGTTATCACAAGTGTGAGGCAGGAGGAGGAGGAGGAGGGCCTGGGTGGGGGCTGCTGCCTGCTTGGATAAAAAGGAGCGTGCCCGTGTGTAAGTTTAAGAGTGGTGGGCGGGAGTACTATTGGAGCTTGGGGGCATATGGGCCTGAATGGAGAAAAAGGGCTCTTGTTCATGCAACACATGTTGGCTTTCTCGCGAGCAGGTCACCTGCTTTTACATCTCTGCTGCTCACTCACTTTTCCACTTGTAGTTTGAATAAAAATGATTTGGTCGTGTAATCGCCCAACTTATAAAAAAGATAATTCATTCCCTAACTGTGACTTATATATATTTTTTGATGTATCGAAGTCAATTAAAACAAGCATTTCCCCTACTCAGGGTTAAAGAGGATGTGAAAGCTGTTTTACTATTTATATTTATACTGTAATTCAGTTACACACAAGAAGATTATATTTATTGTAAGTGACATCTGTTTAATAACTCCAATATGATTCAGATGCAAAAATGCAGACCACTACCTGGGAATTGTTCAATTGTTTATTATTACAAAAAGAAAAGGTGTGAGGTGAGAAGAGCCTTCTCTTCTGGAGTCATTCGCCAGTCAGACTCAGCACGGTAAACAAAGTGGTGAGTGATGTTGATATAGAGAGAAAAAGGGGATCTTTACTTCTCTATAAAGGAAAGTACTTCTCTCAATCCAGGAACCAAAATCTGAGTAGCTTACAGTTTGGAAGCAACAGCGACTCAGATGAGCCTTAGCTGGGGATTGTTACATCCGCAGGACAATGTAGAGAGAGAATCCCTGTCAGAGAGGCGAAGATGTCATACAGGACAAATAATTCCAGTCGCGAGTGCCCCACCACACACCCGCCAGTTAACTCAGAAGCATTAATCCTGAGAGAGACAGAAGGACATGAACCCACAATTCAAAAAGGTTTAGCAAGAAGATAGTCCAGGTCAGTAACAGAAGTGTTCTTTTCTCTGGGCGATGTTCGTCATTAGTCTAACAATGAACTTTGAACTTCATAGAAAATCTACATCTATATTGGGATTGCATTAAATAACAGGCTTGTCACATTTTTCAGGCTTTTACAGAACAAACATTTCAAAAGCCATGCATAATTTTCCTTCCACTTCACAATTATTCACCTTATTCTTACTTAATCAAGCAAATTTTAAGCATACAGTTTGTTTAACGTCTGTAAGTGTTTTGCAAGTCATAGTTATAGCTCAACACTTCCAGTTAGGATTACCAAAATGATTTCTAGTGACTAGTTTCACAATCCCATAAAATGTAAATCTGTCATTCTAGAGGAAAATCAATAGTGTGGCTTTTAATTAGAAAAACAAAAAAACTGAGAATAACAAGAATATGATGGAAAACTAAGAGCAATAAAGTAAAAAAAAAAAAAATCATCTAAACATGTTGTAGGTGTGTAAAAACTTTATAATGTAGTTCTGGCTATGTGCCTTAGTGTTTGTAATCTCTTAAATGGCTGCTGAGCTCTCAGTCAGGGGTGATATATATTATAGTGCGGTGCAGAAGCTTGATTCCCAGACGGAGCAGCCCTGGCCAAGATATAATCAGCCTTTCTGCAATGGGGTCACGACTCTCACTGGAATGGGTTGACTGGCCTGCAGCAGCTTATCACCTGCTCCCAACCAAGCCACCGAACAGTGACAACACAGACGGGGCAGCCCACTGTATAAATCGATCTGTGCTCACACAGATACATCCCGCCAAGAGGGACACCAAGGATGGGTAATGTGTGCACTGTCAAGTCAATAGGAAAATATTAGCTAAACAGCTTAAGAGAGAAAGAGGGAACACAGATGCTGCATGCATGAAAGGACGGAGCTTGTGTCGGACACCGCGGTCTGCTCTCCTCCGTGCATCTGTCGGTCTCTGATCTCAGCCTCGTATGCAGGCAGGGGAGTCACAGAAGCTGCATTAGAATAAGAGTGGTCGGCGGGAGTGCCTTAGAGGCAGACTGCGTCCTGATGCGGCCGCCCACCCTTGTCTCTTCAGCTGGGTCTTCTCATGCTTGGCTCTTTCATTCCTGCAGCTCTGGGGAGACTGGGCTCGTCCCAATGCACTAAACAGATGGGCGTTTCACAATGGGCCGCGCTTCTTCGCAAGCTGGTGTACTACATGGATGATTACTCCTCAATACTGAACCCAGAATTGATACAGTGGCTCCCAGTCACATTATGCAATGACTGCAGAGGGGACACAATCAAAGGAAATCAAAAGACCATTAAGGTTGAAACCAGTATGCATTGTTTATGATCATAAAACTTATAAAGGGTGGTTTGTTTCAAGAGAAATGCATGAACTATGATTTGGTTACTCATTTTATTGGGATTTTATGTGATATGACAACATATTATAGTGCATAATTGTGATAATAAGAAAAATATCTTGCAAAGGTTTTGCAAAAAAATAAAAATAAAATCCCAAAAATGTGGTATGCATATATCATCATTCTTTTTTTATTCCTGTTTTCTAAAGATTTTGTGCAACAAATTACTTGTATAATTTAGTTTTTATTTATTGTGTATAACCTAACTCACAGCACATTTTATTTACAGGCACTTTAAAAACACACTTATAATTCCTATCCAGACATGTATTAGAAAACTAGTCTAATACATTCTGCAGTCCTTTAATTAAATGCATTCCAATTTGGTCTTAGTTATAATCCAATTCTACTTCGAACTTGTTCTAAGTCATATAATTTAAAATGGAATCTACCAGATACCAGATGGAACTGCATGGAAATATCTGAATTTGAAAGAGGAAAAAAAAAGCCTTAAAAACTTTTGCAGTCATTATTGTGGACTTTAGCAAATAAAAATCCTCTTGCTCATCTTACTAGTCGAAAACTGGAAATGCAAGTCAGATCTAACATCAGTAAACAGGAGTGAAAAAAGGTGATGTGTGTCTTTGTGCAGCGTAAAGCTGGTTCCAACTGTACCACCGTATACCACATATAATCCCAATGAAATAAAATGAAGTTTGGGGTTGTAATGTAAAAAAAAAACAAAAATCAGATTAGAAGGGGTATAAACACTTTTTGCAAGGCCCTCTACTGTGATATTTTATCACTGTGGCAACATTAATCCGGCTGTCAGCAGTTTAAAATCAGAGAACTCCTCATCAGTGATCAGCTAAGTCAGCATCATGTCATTGGACGTAAAAATCCTCACCGCCTCAAGTGTCTTGGCACTAATTACTCCACAATGCTACCATCTTTCGTGCTGTATCTGCTAAATGACTGTGGATAAAATCAGAACTCAAGCATTTTGATTTAAATTGTATCTTTTGCATCAATTTCTCTAAAATAAAAACAATAACATTTGTTATGTGCAAAGAGACGTACCTAATCACAAATGAACATTCGGGTTACTTATTCTGTGTAGCAGATGAGAATAAACAAGCTTTTCTCCTCATATTCGGGGCTTGTTTTATCCTTCATCGCTGAGATAGGACTGCTGCTGATGTGTGTCTGTATATCAATTCACATCTAGTGCTGTGCACATTAGATAGTGAGGTACAGAGCAATGGGAGACTCTACATGCCTTTAGCAAGACTATCCACATTTTTTTTTATCAACACACGAAGAAAAAAGAAAGGAAAAACAGGGTTCTTATCAGCAGTTGTGTCCTTTCCTTCCTCTCAGACTACCCTCCCATCCTTGTCTGGCCTCCCAGATATGCTAATCGCTATGTAAGAATATCCTGTTGGATAATTACCATACATTACCCTGTGCTCATCTCCGGATTAATTCTTCATGTGCATAATCACATTTTGGGCTTCTTTTCCAGCGTAATGTTAAAGGTGAAATGTGGGTAAATACAATTTACCCTGGTCGGACATTATTGCTTGGAATGCGTTGGCAGCTCCTAGCTCCGGGACATCGTCTGCAGCCTGAGATGGCTGAATGAGGAGGATAATCTCCTCAGTCATAAACTGTCTAGGTTGCCGGTTCTTAGAGAGTTGTAATATCACCCAAGGCTTTTTTTTTCAGTAGTGGATATCCTTGCACTATCCTTTGTGTACTTGTTTTTTTTTTTTTTTTTTTTTTTTTTGCTTCTTTTGGACATGAATGGTTTTATTGATCTTTCAGCACAAAATCCCTAATTACAAGAGTTAAACTTGTAAAAGAAACTTTTTTTCTTTTGGTTGCAGTTTTTTTACGTCTTCAAATTAAATATTTATATCACACAAAGCAGGCCTGAGAGAATGCAAAACAGCAGTTTTATGTTAAAATTTTCTTAATTCTGGAAAAAAATCATATCCAAACCAGGCAGGTCATATGTAAAAATATAATGGACTCACTATGATTAGCCACATTTCATTTTTCTTTTTTTTTTTAATCCAATTTCTCTATCAACATCCCAGATCTGATGACTCTCTGATCTCTGTAATCAAGATTAAACTGTAGTAAATGACTATGACAATATGGCATAAGTCAAAATATCCAATATGTAAAACATTCTTATTTAAAGAAATTCAGGAAGATATGAGAATAATGTTAATGACATCTATTAGTCTGCAAAGTGTTACTATGCCATTTTTAAGTCTTCAGTGTTCCAGCAGATTCACAGGCCCTGGCCTGCACCACATTGTGGCCACTGATTTTAGATCATACTTTCTATTTAGTTCTTTCTCTGCAAGGCCAGTTTTTCATTTCCATTGAGGTTCTTTGACCAGGAGGTCATCAGATCTCTGCTCTCTACAGAACCTAATGCTGTCTGGTCTCTTTGCTGCACATTTGCAAATGCTCAAGGAAGTCTATTCAGGGCCTGTGATGAGCATTAAGTTACTGTTGTCGTACACGGCTATTCAAGAGTCAAATTTTACCTCTCATTTGTTTGAGAGGTAAAGCTATGGTCATAAATAAGGCAGGGATTTCAAACACATTTCAAACCCACAACAGAATTTCAAAAAAGAATATAATTAAGGTGTTTAAGGGCTGATAAAGCCATTGAAAAACAGATTACGTCATGTTATAACCGGTAAAGGTATTACTGTAAACAATGTGGTGTGCTTAGTTTTCTTCTCTGTCTTTGTTTTTTGTTTAGTGAGAGTATGGTCTGAATGCCTGAGGTGAGATTTAAATAATTTTATAAGAACCTTTTAGTTGTACAACAGGCCTGGACATGTGCCTGGAAGTGGAACCTCGTTTTAATATATTCGTCCTGACAGCTGATGCGCAGTCCCCCGTACGTGGACCTTCGAGCGAAGCCTTGTTGTGCCAGTTGCACACATGACCCTCATGAGCAAACCATAAAGCCACCATTACACGAGTAATGAGTAATTTAACAGTTTGTTTCGGCACACCTGGGTTCCAGACAAGAGCTGTATATTTCCTCTGACAGTCCCAAACATCTCAGAGCAGCCAAGCAGAACATAACTGGCAAGGTCAATATCCCCAGAGAGAAAAGAGAGAGTGGTTAAAGGATGTGATGCATTTCAGGGCTTGTTTGTGGCTGTATAAATGCCATAGTGGAGGACAGCTAAGATTGGAATCAGCCTATCCATCCTATATCTATAGATTGACGTCAGGACTATCTATCTATCTATCTATCTATCTATCTATCTATCTATCTATCTATCTATCTATCTATCTATCTATCTATCTATC